>CAUYLG010042590.1:0-155496 GCA_963573385.1 Cacajao melanocephalus | reverse complement strand
CACCCTCAGAAAGAGTAAAGGAGGGAAAGAGAGAAGAAAGAGAAACAAAGAAAGAGAGAAAGAGAGAGAGGAGGGGGAGGGAGGAGAAAGAAAGAAAGGGAGAAAGAAAAAGAAAGGAAGGAAGGAAGGAAGGAAGGAAGGAAGGAAGGAAGGAAGGAAGGAAGGAAGGAAGGAAAGAAATAGGAAGGAGAGGAGAGGAGAGAGGGGAGGGGAGGGGAGGGGAGAGGAACATTTGGAAAGAGCTCAGAAGTCAGCCTGAAAGAGCTTCCAACATCCAAAGTTGAAGGGACTTGAGCAACAAGATCAATAACAATACTGCTAAATTCTAACCCAAAGAATGAAAGAAATGCTCATAAGTCCATACTGATGTAAATAACTGAAGACATAAATAGGAGAGAAGACTTAATTTCTTACAGAAGGGTTCTGAATAATGCATGTAGAAGGAATGAGGGAAATAGAACAGCATAGTCATAATTGCCACAGACAAGATCCATCGATGGATGCTAAAATTAGTGGGCAAAAGTTTGAGCAAGAACAAGATATGTGTGTGGTCTCAAAGTATCTCCTCCTAAATAAGGAGTAATTATAAAGGGAAGAATAGTAAGTCTACAGTGGAGAATCCTAGCAGATACCACCTTAACCAAGTGAGGAAGGCTAACATCAGTAGTTGGGTATGACTAGTGCATACCAACATCACATACCCCCCAATACGGTGCATGGATGCTGCACATCCTTGTGTGGTATCTGTCCCGGGAATGCATAGCCTCAATACAACCATGAAGAAACACCAGACAGACACAAACAGAAGAATATTCCACCAAAACAAAACTGATCCATGCCTTTCAAATGTGTCAAAGTCATAAAAGATAATGGGATACTTAGAAGCTCGCCGATTGGAAGAGGTTAAGGAGACACTAAATGCATACAATGTGATATCCTGGACTGGATCCTGAAACAGAAAAAGAACATTCATGGGAAAACAAGTCAAATCTGAATATATTCCGAAACTTAGTTAATAATATTGTATATAACAAGAGTAATTTCCTAGTTTTGGGAAATGTTGTATGATTATGGGAGAGTTGAACATAAGGAGAAACTGGGTGAGGGGTATGTGGGAACTCTGACTCCTATAAGTCTAGAATTAACTCAAAAAAAAGCCTTTTCTAACGGTGTGGTAGGCTGAGTAATGGCCCCCAAAAGAGATCCATGTTCTAATCCCTGGTGCCTGCGAATACCGCCTTATATGGCAAAAAAAAAAAAAAAAAAAAAAAGGACTTTGCAGAAACAAAGATCTTGAGTGAGGCCAGGCACAGTGGATCATGCCTGTAATCCCAGTGCTTTGGGAGACCAAGGCAGGGGTATCACCTGAGGTCAGGAGTTTGAGACCAGCCTGACCCACATAGTGAAACCCCATTGCTACTAAAAACAAAAAATTAGGCAGATGTGGTGGCACATGCCTGTAATCCCAGCTACTTGGGAGGCTGAGGCAGGAGAATCACTTGAATGTGGGAGGCAGAGGTTACAGTGAGCAGAGATCATGCCATTGGACTCCAGCCTGGACAACAAAAACAAAACTCCATGTCAAAAAAAAAAAAAAAAAAAAGATCTTGAGATGGGGACATTATACCAACTATACCAGATTATCAAGGTGACCCTAAATGCAATCACTTGTACCCTTATCAGGTGGGAACAGATAGAAGAGGAGAGGCAATATAGCCACAGAGTCAGAGACTGGAGTGATTGATACACAAGCACAGGGTCGCCAGGAGCCCCAGACGCTGAAAGAGGCAAGAAAGGGATTCTCCCCTGCAGCCTCCAGAGAAGTCACAGCCCTGCAGACACCTTGATTTCAGCCCAGTGATACTGATTTTGGATCTATGGCCTCCAAAACTGTGTTTTAAACTTGGTGGCTTAAACTGAGTTTATTCTTGTTGTTTTAAACCACCAAGCTTGTGATAATTTGTTACAGTGGCAATAAAAAAAATTAACACTATATAAATGGGGGAGAAAAAAACCTGATGGAATTGACCTGAATAGCCCCCAAAGTTCCTGCCAACTGTGACACTCTGGGTGCCTCCGTTCTTCAAGGTAGAACTGCCTGACCCTTGATCCCCGAGCGTATCCCTGGGTACCTGCCCCAGAGCTTGCTGGGAGCTGCCAGGCTAACACAGCTCTCTGTGCAAGCTGCGTTTCTACTCTTCAGCTGCCATGTTCAATACTGGCTCAAAGTTTTCTCCCTTTGGACCCCTTAGATCAGTCCAGCCTGCAGTCAAAGGGCAGAGGATCCATGCTCTACCCATTCCCCCAAAGATGGAAGAGCTCAGCTGTCCACCAGCTGAGGACTCCACGAGGCTAGCCCCAAAATAACAGAAATCATAATTATAGCTCTCCTTTGTCAAAGGCCTATCAGATGACAGACTCATTGTTGAGCAATGGCTCAGAGAGGTTATGGGGCTTGCTCAAGGTCACACAGCTTTCCAGCAGCTGAGGCGGTGTTCCAACCCAGGTGTCTGTGACTCAGAAAGTCCATGTTCCAATAACAATGTCTTGCTGCCCCTCTAACAGCCTGCTCCCCACCTCCCCCCACCTCCCAAGACATGCCCTCTCCTTGGCAAACCCCAGCTACATAGGAAAATCTAAATCCAAAGTTACCCTTCCTGGGCCCCCTGACTGCAAAACATCCAGATTTCAGTTGCCTTCGGGAAAACACCGAGATTCACTGGTGATAAAAATCCTGAGCCTTGAAACCAACCTAGGGAATTTAAAGAACTTCTTACCTCTCACAGGTATTTTATGAGCCCCACTCTTACCTGCAGGCCAGGCCTTTGGAAACAGCTGGCACTGCTGCAGCCTGCAGAGAAGGAGATCAGGGACAGACTCAGGCTCCAGAGTGGGCAGAGAATGGTCATTTTGGACTTCAGGAACTGGGTCACGAACTCAGGCACCCATCAATCAACAATTCCCCTTCCACAAGGAAGGGAGACTGGGCATTTTGCCAAGGCGGATCTGGGAATTAAGAGACACAGCTTCCCCTTTTATAGGGACTTGGCAGGGGGCACTCTGCCATCTCTTTGGCCAGCCCAGGATAACTTAGGCCCCAGGATAACACAGCTCACCAGGGCCCAGACTCCCATAACCATTTCTAGAGCTTTTAAGGTCAAATGGTCCAGCCTTCACCTGGGACTTGAATTCCCACTGAAACTTTAAGGTTCTACCTGCGGGGTCACAAACTCCAATACCAGCGAGGGTCAGGCAGGCAACCTAAAAGTATGAACTGGGCCTAGTGTGATACAAGGGATGATGAGGATGGCGGCAAGGAAAACCACACGCACCCCTTAAATGTCACATATTTTCACACACGGAGCCAACACCACAGATCTCAGACCACTGGTTTGTGGCCTCCTGAGCACAGGGGTCTTTCCTAGCCTCCCTGTTCCCACTCCCTTCCTCTCCATCCTCCAGCTTTTTTCCATGCCTTGGCCCCTCCAGTGTCCATCACCTGGACTACCTTGCTTTCTCCCTTTCCACATTCTTAGAATTTGGATCAGGTTAATCCCACCACCTTCAGGGAGTCCTCCCTGACTTCCCTAGCCCCCAGAGTCTCTCTTCCTATGCCTCTTGCCACCCATTAAGCATAGAACCCCACATCTGGTCCATCATTGTGGGGCATGTTGGGGCACATTTGACCTATAGCAGGCCAGGCTTCCCAGTTCATCCACCTCAAGCACGTGGAGGGTGGGGTCCAGGCTCTGTACCTTAGGTCAGTGAATTTCAGACCTAGAAAAACTCCCTTCAGGTCAGCCCCTCCAACTCTCTGATTTACAGATTTCAGTAGCTTTCATCCAGGACCTGGGTTTACCTCCACTACCCTTTGGACACTGATCCACATCAGTGTTTTGCCAGTGGCTGAGGGGCTTAGCATTTGAGCCACACAGCACCCCTCTCTGAGTGCCCACTGAATGCCCTGACTTTACCAGCAGCTCAGGAGGTCTTGTGTGCGGCCAGAGCTGGGAACCTTTGCACACATCAAGCTTGTTCCACACAATACAGAAACTGGGGCTCAGTTTAAGAAGTTTAAAGCTAAGAGGAACCCTGGAGTTCCCCAAATAATAATAGCTACACCAACATCGTGTTTCCTATGTGTCAGGTACCATTAACCCTCATAGCAACTCTAGGAGGAAGACACTACTATTAGCCTTGTTTTACAGATGGGAAAAGATACAGCAGAGAGGTAAAGAGACTAGGCCAGGGTCATGCAGCTAGCAGATGCTGGAAAGCAGCTTCTGCAAGTGCAAGGTGGACCTAGGAATGGGTGCCAGCCACTGCTCCCCAACTACAAGTTTCCTAGAGCCTGCTCCTCTGTTCCCAGATGTTGCTAAACCCTATTTGCTTACCTGTCTGTCTCTGGAGATCAGCACCTTGGGCTGTGCATGGCACTTGCTATGGAACAATTGTCCATAAGCACAGCTGTCCACCCCTCCCCCACAACTACACAGAGAGTGAGCCTCTAGAGGGAAAAAGCAGCCCTAACCCAGGATCTGGCACATGGGAAGCACTCAGTGATTATTTTGTTGAATAAATGAAAGTCCAAGTGACTGAAAGAAGGAATCAATAAAGGGCCCCTTTCTGAGAGGGGAGGCAGCCCATCCGCAGCCAGCCTCTTTGCCCTGGCTGCCCCAGGGACTCCATTTCCACCCCTAATAGGATGTCCAGCTCAGACTGCTCTGCTCCTTGCCCAGGCTCCTCCTTGGGTTTGTCTCTGCAGTGGGGATTGCAAAGTCATATTGGATTAACACCTGCTCTGGCTGTCACCGGTGGTGCAAAGCTCACCTAACAGGCAGCCCAGAAGGGCCACGATATCTAATGGAAATTTGCTAATAAGATCTGAGTTGGTGAGCTTTGCATCCTATTAACACGAGAAAGTGCGGGCCTGTCTGTCTCCTAGAAAATTGCAAGCACAATAGAAAAGTCGCTTATGAATATTAATGGGACTGGAAACAATGCCGAGAGAAATTGTTGATGTGATTGGAAAGCTGGGAGGGGGCTGTGGGGGCAGGGGCAGCCTCTCTTTTCTCCCACCCTTTCTTAGTTCTCTAGAGCTGCCTGGAAGGGAGAAGTCTGTGGGGCTGTGACAGCCAGATGGAGAGTGGTCACAGGATGACCAGAGAAAAGAGCCTTGTACCTGACTTCAGGGCCGGGACTCCCCTCCCCAGATCCATGCAGGTCAGCCCAGAGTCAGTTTGTGTGAGGCACATGGTGAGGTGTTTGAGAAGGAATATGAGCCCCCTTCTTTGGCTCCTAGACTTCTTAGGTGAAACAGGCATCTCTCTTGGACTCTGTCCTGAAACCAGGGCCTGTCTCGAGCAGCATCCAATGTGGAATTCACAGGCAGACCAGTGTGGACATCAGCCAGGGGAGAGCTCTCAGCACAGCCCAAAGAATGTCAAAATCCAAAGGACTCATAATAGGCACCCCCAAGTCCCACCAGTAGTTTCAAAACCATGCTCTAGGGGACCTAGCCATCAGAAAAGGGGACTTGGGTGCCCCAATGAACAGCGGGGAAGCCAAGGAGACTGAGCACTAGGCTGCAGATTCAAAACTGGAATTCTGATCTCCAGTCCAAGGCTGAGAATCCAGAGATGAATGAGATACAGTCCCTGCTAGGAGCTTACAGTCAAATGGGAAAGGCAGACAGCCACCTGTACTTACCGCAAGCTCAGTGAGAAGGGCCAGTGTTAACTGCACTGTTTTTATCCTTCTAACCAATGAGAAAGAGGAAAACACCTGAATAAGAGTATGAGTAATGGCCATGAGTAGCCAGCCTGCAGGAGAGGAGTGAGCAAGGTGAAAGCCTCACAGTGCCCAGGCTGGTGCCCTGATCAGTGTCAACTACAGGGCACAGGCTTTTCTCCAACAGCTGGGCTATGGGAGTGAGTGACTAGCTTCTCAGAGCTCCAGTTTCCTCATCTGGAGCATGAGAGTCGAGCTCTTACCTCATGGAGATATTGAATAAGATAATGTACATGCAGCGTGCAGATCATTCTAGCACAAAAGAGGCACGCTGTACACCTCTATTACTTCCTTTCTTCTTTTTCCTCTTTGGGATGGAGTTTACCCAGAACCCCGCCCCCTGAGGAAGGGGCTGTCAGCCAGGCCCAGCCACTCAGAGCGTGACATCACTGGGGACACAGTGATTGGTTCAAGGATAGGGGTGTGCCCTGACTGGACCAATCAGAGCCAAGGGGGCTCAATTCCAGGACTTTGGTTGGTGCTTTGGAGGGTCTGGCTCCCCCTGAGGTTGCTGAGAAGGACGGGCATCACCTGTGCGGCTGGTAGCCACCTTGTCCCCATGAGGCTGGTGCCACCTGGGAAAGAAACTCTCGTAGTAGAAAGCTGAGCAGGGAAATGAGAAAAAAATAGTTTCTGAGCCCCTGAGTACATCTATGCCTGAATCCAGAACTACCCTCTGGATTTTTTTTTTTTTTACATTACACTAGCCAAAATATTACTTTTTTAAGTCAAATGGGTTTCATCCTCTTGCAACTGAATGAGTTTTAGCTAACCCATTCGGTTATCTAAACCTCAGGCCTATGGCCACTGCCCAATCTGAACTAGAAACTAACAGACATCCCTTACCCTCCTTTCTCACTTCTACCATCTGCTGGATTTCATAATGCAGTTGCTTCCAAAGGCTCGAGATTCAGGAAGCCGTACGCTCTGTTTCCAAGATCCATTCGTGGTCTGTCCTCCAGCTCTGGCCTGGGGTCGGCTTCATCTGCTTCTCTGCTCCACAGATGGAATGCAAAGGTGCACCCCCCCACCCTAGGCTCTAAGGAGGGATGTCCCAGCACATCTGTCTGTACATCCCATCCGCACCTCTGATTTCCTAGCCTGAAACAATATGGAAACGACCCAGCTCTCCCATGAGAGGAAAGATTAGCACTGTGTCTGGGAGGTGCGAGTCTTAGACCAGGCTTAGGCCAAAGTCTCAAACTGATGGCCCACAGCCAAATCCAACCAGCAATATATTTAATTTTCCCACTGTATGTTTAAATTTTTTGTTTCACTCAAATGTTTTTAAGGAGAAATTCATCTTCCAGCTTGCCAAAGGCCCAGAATTCTGTTTTTCCAACACCCCTAATTCTTTGCACATTTTTATTACCTATCTGACCCCGAAAGGTATATGAGTCTGCAACTCCTGGTTGAGACCCTCCAGCTGCCTTTTCTGAAGGGCCATGCAGAGGGTTTGATTGATGTGGTCAGTAGTTTCTGGTTTATAGGGTTACATGGCAGAAGCTGGGGGAATGAGGGGAAGCAGGGAAATGAGAAAAAATAGTTTCTGAAGACATTGTTTGAGCCCCTGAATACATCTATGCCTGAATCTAGAATTAGCCTCTGAGTTTTTTTTCGGCTACTCAGTAAGAAGCATTAATATAATGGGTGGGATGCACTAATTCTGTTGCCCCTTCTTGTGCTAACTTTCCCCAGATCCAGGCTGCAGGCCCCTCAGATCTTTTGTCCGGTGCTGGCCTTTGTGTGAATTCTGGGACTCTGCCCTCCTCAGGCTCATCTGTTCTCCCATAGGTGCTGGGCCATCCTGCCCTGCCCCAGACCCAGGGAGGTCCACTCCAGGCACTGGGGCCCTTGCAAGCCTCTCAGCTAGTTTGCATTGTATTTGTGGGATAATTACTAATAGCACCAATCATTTTTATTTGCTGAGCTGTCTACATTAAAATGATAGATTTTTTTTATTAAGAACATCTGAGGGAGCTGCCATCACAGCAGGAGAAGGATAATTTTCTGTTTATTTTAAGAGCAGATGGTTACTAAAATGTTCAATGTAAGTAAATTGAGGACTGGCCTAAACGTTGGGTAAACATATAGGAAATTTCCTGGCCTGCTTCAAGCCTCCTGCCCACTCTCGTTCTCCCAGTCCCTCCTTTGTGGGAACTGACCAGTGAAGAATTCTCTTCCAAACCACTTGGGAGAATCTAGACCCCAGATGTGATGGGCTGGAAGGAGAGAAATGATCTGCTGGGGCCCACCCCAGAACTGGCGTTGCTGCTGAAGTTGTTACAGAGGCTGGAGCTCAGGAGATCAGGGAGCAGGGCAGAGGCAAAGAATCTATTCTTGCCACAGAGCAGTGATCCAGGTGGAATCAACCTACCTGGGCACTCTAAACCTCAGCCTTCTATCTGAAGAGTGAGGGTCTTGGACCAGTCACACCTCGCAAAATAGGTTAAGAAGGGTAAGAAAAGTTTCAATTAAAAATAAAGTGTTGGCAGGCCAGACACAGTGCCTCACACCTGTAATCCCAGCACTTTGGGAGGTCGAGGTGGGCAGATCATGAGGTCAGGAGTTTGAGACCAGCCTGGCCAACATGGTGAAACCCTGTCTCTACTAAAGATACAAAAAATTAGCCAGGCGTGGTGGTGGGCACCTATAATCCCAGCTCCTCGGGAGGCTGCGACAGGAGAATTGCTTGAACCTGGGAGGCAGAGGTTGCAGTGAGATGAGATCATGCCATTGCACTCCAGCCTGGGCAACAGGGCGAGACTCTGTCTCAAAAAAATAATAAATAAATAAATAAATAAATAAATAAATAAATAAATAAATTGTTGGCAATCAAAGTGATTGGAAAACATTGAGCTAAACAAGTTTTTTATCGCAGGACTCCTCAGACATTTACTCTGTTCACATAGACTGTATTTCTCCAAAGCAGGCAATCATAAAGAGTAAGGGTCCATGGACCCTTTTTTTTCCAAGTTGCATTGTACAGTTTGGGAAGTGCTGGATGCTAAGTTTTTCCACGGGCTCATTCAGTTCCAGTGTCTCTGCTCTGTGAACCATTTTCATCTAGAAACGTTTCTTTACTCATTCAGTTATTCCGTAAGTCATCACTGGCTGCTGACCATGTCCATGGCACTGGGCTGTAGACTGCCTATACAGCGGTGCATGGAATACAGGTGCTGCCTCCCACCGTATCCCCTCAGCCTGCCCTAGAGGTCTTCTGGAGACTTTCCCACTCACATCTCTTTATTTCTGCTTCACTGTGCCTGGATGCATTTTCCAGCTGTAGGAGTAGATTCCCCCCAAGCATGGGCAGGCTAGACCATGCCAAGGAGTTCACAACCCCCCACTCCAAGCAACCCTCAACCAACAAAGGATGGGAGGTGTGAATAAACATCCTAGCTTCAGGGAGTGGGGGCAAGCGGAATTCAGAGGTATGTTCCACAGCCTATCAGAGGTTGCCCAACAAGACTGAGTTCCCGCTGCCCATAGCAGTATCCCCTGATTAGTACAGCATTTATTGACCTTTTTCCCTTCCCTGTTGTGCCTTACCCCTTCTCTCACAGTATATTCTGGGATCACCTCCCAAATACAATGTCCCTGCCTCAGGTTCTGTTTGGGAGTAACCCAAACCAAGACAGCTTCTGGTCTTACAGTCCAGTGGCAGAAGCAGCCAGAAATGGATACTCAAGTAAACAAATACATGATTACAAATTGTCATGTGAGCTATGAAGTGAAAAAGCTGTGATACGGTGCAATGTGAAGGTAGGCAAGCTAACTCGGGAAGATTTTGCTAATGCTCAGCTTGTTCCAGCCTCCATGACTCAGTGTCGCGGAGGTAACCAACACTCAAATTGGAATGCACCATGAAAGAAACAGTCACAGAACAAGATGGGACAGAACAGAAGCAGGGACCGCCCTTCCTGGACATGAGACAGCCTGCTGCCTGGGACGTCAGCCCATCATACTGAAGATCTGTTCTACGTCCCTCATTCTCACTAACCTGTACATGGCAATGTCCTTGTTTGTTAACTTTCTACGAAGATGAGTGGGTCTTCCCAGCATCAGCCCTTGGGAAAGCCTGGATGTTTTTCTCCCATGGGGTCTTTGAAGTGCCCCCTACTCCCACACAAGGCATTTTTGTGGGTAGTTTAGTCACAAATGCAGGTGTCCTATCCTATTCCACCGACTCTGGGAATGGAGTATAGTGTTGGAGGGATTTTCCCCTCTTAGCCTGGATTTCAAGCCAGGGTGCTACAGAAAGAGAAATGAATGAGCTCTACCTGCCCTTGTTCTGAAACAGGAACAGCAGCTTCCACACCAGCCGAGGAGGAAACCAAGCATTTTTCCCATCAGTAAACTGGGTTTTTTTTTTCTCTCTCTCTCTTTAAAGACTTGAAAGGGGAAGGGGCAAGAATAGAACTGGGGTCCAAATTAAAACATGGGATTATAGGCCAGGCTCTGTGATTCACGCCTGTAATCCCAGCACTTTGGGAGGCTGAGGCAGGCGGATCACAAGGTGGGAGGTTGGAGACCAGCCTGGCCAGTATGGTAAAACCCCGTATCTCCTAAAGATACAAAAAGTTAGCCAGGCATGGTGGCAGTCACCTGTAATCCCAGCTACTCAGGAGGATGAGGGAGGAGAATTGCTTGAACCCCAGAGGCAGAACCCCAGAGGCAGTGAGCCGAGATTGTGACACTGCACTCCAGCCTGGGCAACAGAGCAAGCTCCGTCTCAAAAAAAAAAAAAAAAATACATGAGCTTGTAGACAGAGACCCAGAAAGAAAACTCGACCGGGAGAGAGAGAGAAGAATGACTCTCACTAAAATTGCAACATTGATGAACTCTGATAGAATTATCAATGAATTTTACTTATTAGTGATTTCTGTTTTCAAAGTTTTCATCCATTGAGCATGCTTCAATGTGTTTTTTAAAAAACACAAATGTACTGTTTTAGACAGACTCCACTGGCCTAGCACAGTAGGTGCTCCATAAATGAGTGTTGATCTTTTTTGGAAAATGGGGACCATCTTTTTTGGAAAAATGACCCCAACTCTGGGCTTCTGTGGTGACTCATCGGGACAGGTGGGTGGAGTCTCTGAGGTCACCTGTCACTAGGGCTACCACACTTTTCCAGATGCAAAGTCCTTTCTTTAAACCAAACCTTCCTCAGAAGCCCAGAGAAGGGAAGAACACTGGATAGAATGTTTGTGGGGGTGGGGGAGCACCCCCAGGCCCTGAGATACCATTTCCGAGTCCCTGGAGTTCCATAGGCTTCAGTGTAAAAATACTATTTTACTGTCACCATCTCCACACACATACACATATTTTTCAACAGGAGGATCAGAGAGAATCACTGGGCCTGAGGTCACGGTGAGGTGAGTTGGTGGCCAAGCCGAATTACAGCCAGAACTTGCTCCAGGATGGCATCTCCTTGGCCTTGACTGATCTGTCGTAAACTAATCTCTGTGGGCATGGGGAGGGGCTACACCAATTGTCTGAAGTTCATCAGGGCCCCCCCTTAAAGCTGGGGGTCAGTGAGTCCCCCCAGACTACATAACTGAGAACATCAGGGTACTCAGTTGGTTATCAAGGGGCAAGAGGCACCAGAGGGAGAGGCGACAAAGCCAGGACTGCAGTCCAGGAAGCCCCTGCTAGCTCTGTTGACAAACATCCCTACATCTACATGGCTTCATCTGTAATGTGACATTTTTCTTCTCGGAAACAATCTCTCAAGGCCTCTCACCCCCTGGGGTCAGCAGAGAGCAGTGGAAAGCCAGAAGATCAGACTCTGCTATGGTCCCTTGGGCAACTCATTTTCCCTCTCTGAGCCTCAGTTTCCTCCATCTAAGGGAATAAGATTAGGTTAGATCAGGGATGGCAAAGAGGTTTACTCACCTGTCAACTGTGATCAATTGGTAGAGACTGCCCGGAGAGACTGCTGAAAAGGATACCAAGGCCACATCTGAGCTCAGTGGGAAGGTGACATGATCCATCCATAACGTGGTTTTGCCTTTGGCTCCTTGTACCACAGGAATCAGCAGCACTGAGCCTGAGGATTCCTGCAAACACCCTGGAACTCCAGGACCTCCCAAGGACCCTCCGTCTATTCCGCAGGTTTGTCTCCCCACTCTACTCTGCCTGGCTCAGAGCTCAGAGGCCCTCCAGGCGGAGCGTGAGGATAGTGAGCTCTTGTATGGAGGGGGCTCGGACGGCCATTCCTGGATGATCCCCTAAAGCTGCCCCAGCCCCATGGGCTGAGATGCAGAAGACAATCTGCAAGGGAGAGTGCTGCTCACAGGTTGACCTTACTCTGTACAGTAAGTATGTGTTCCTGAGAAAATTGCACTCAAATTGAATTTTTATAAATGGAATCCTATTTCAACAATGATTTACAACACAATTTCAGAGCTACTTTATCTTCATTTTGGAGAAATGTTCCTAACGTTTTAGCTTTAGAACTCCCCTTCCTTTCATAAGCGCTAAGAATGTTCCAGTTAGATGGGGCCACAGAGACCGCCAAGTCCTACCCTTTTCCTTTCCAGGTAGGGAAGCTGAGGCACAGAGAGGTGAGGACTAGCATTTGCCAAGGGCTTGCCAGGCTTTGGGTACCACTTTACCCCTTTCTATGCATCATGCTGCCCAATTTTCCAACCATTCTACAAAATGGGGTTGGTGTCATTCCCACTTTACATATACAGTGACGTTCAGGCAGATTAAATAGCTGATATGGGGACCTCCCCCAGCTGGTAAGTGGCTGCTTCTGATCCTCCAGGGTCTTCTCACTGCCCATGCATCATGCCTATGAGGGTCTATGGGACCAGGCCCTTACCCACCTGTCCAATCTCATCTTCCATTCACCCCTCACTCACACCTTCCAACTTTACCGGCCTTCTTTATAGTCCTCAACACAGACACCCCAGTGCCTTTGCACTTACGGTTTCTGCTGCCTGGAATGCTCTTCCCTCTCATTGTCACCTGGCTGGACTCCTTCATTCAGGTCTCACCACTCAGAACTCACAGCTCCAGGAGGTCTCACCCTCCCAACAAACTACACATCTTCTATCACATTACTTTGCTTTATTTTCTTCATGACACTTATCACTATATGAAATTGTGCATTTGGTTTATTTACTTATTAGTTTCCTCCTCCACTAGAATATAAGCTCCATGAAGGCAGGGACATACCTACTGGTTCCCACTGTATCTCTAGTCCCTAGAGACTCTGGCCTATAGATGCTCAGTAGAGACTTGCACAATAAATGAATGCGGTGGCTAAACTAGGATTGAATCCTAGGTCTGCACAACCCCGAGACCCAGAAAGCTTGCCATTGTGCTAGAAATTTCTTTCTCCCCACACCTTTTTAATTGTCAGCAAATGATTTCTCAGTGACAAAGCCCTTTGCTATCGCCTTTAAAATTTGATAGAGTTTTGTTTCTTAACGTAAGTCTGGGCTATCACAGAAGAAAAAAATCTTATTTAAAATAAGATTTTAAATAAGAAAAAAATCTTATTTAAACCCCAAATCCAGGTCCATAAATAACCCTTGCTCTTGAAACTCAAGACTCTATATCACTTTAAAGGACTTCAGGGGCACAAATGACTTTTCCCAAAATTCTTCCTGTGCTCAAGTACTCACAAGCCTTTGTCCACATTGCAAGCCTCAACTCCCAATAGAAGAATCTCCTCATAGAGTCAGGAGTAAAGTCAACAGCCCTTTGTTATGACACGAATAATTGTCAAGGAGCCCAGTGTGGATGGTCTGATAAAGAGAAAGGGTCTGTGCCCTGGGAAAGGGAGTCACAGCATCCAGGGTGTCACTGGTAACAATGAGAACCATGGCAACCACCCAAAGCCAGGCACTGTACTAGGTCCTTTACACCTGATAATGTGCAAGGAAGACTCTGCAAGGTAGACGTGTTTAGGCTTAATTTATGGAAGATGAAATTGAAGCTCAGAGAGGGGAACTAATTGTCTTCACCTCATCCATTTGGAAAGCAGCAGAGTTGAACATCTAATCTTTCTCGTTATAAAATGGCCCATTTTTATCCCTGATGATATACTTTGTTCTGACATCTACTTTGTCTGATATTAATGTAGCCATTCCAGCATTCTTACAATTAGTATTTTCATGATAGGGGTTTTCCCATTCTTTTATTTTTAACCATATTTAAAATGATTTTTTTTTTTTTTTGAGAAGGAGTCTTGCTCTATCCCCCAGGCCCAGGCTGGAGTGCAGTGGCACAGTCTCGGCTCACTGCAACCTCCACCTCCTGGGTTCAAGCAATTCTTCTGCCTCAGCCTCCCAAGTAGCTAGGACTATAGGCAAACACCACCACACCCAGCTAATCTTGTATTTTTTATACAGACAGGGTTTCATCATGTTGGCTAGGCTGGCCTTGATCTCCTGACCTAGTGATCCACCCGCCTCAGCCTCCCAAAGTGTTGGGATTACAGGCGTGAGCCACCGTGCCCGGCCTTAAAATGAAATTTTTATAGATAGCATTTAGTTTGATCTTGCTTTTTATCCAGTCTTGCAATCTCTGCCTTTTAACTGAAATGTTTAGATCATTTATATTTCATTGTAATCACTGGTATGTTTTATTTAAATTTGCCATCTCGATATTTGTTTTCTAGTTGGATCATTGATTCTTTGTTCCTTTTTCCCCTTTTCCTGTCTTCTTTAGGATTAATTTAATATTTTGTTAGTCAATTTATCTCTTCTGGCTTATTAGCTGTATCTCAGTGCTTGTTATAAGGTTTAAAATATGAATCTTTAACTTGTGAAGAAAGCCTAAAACAATACACTTATATTTCTCCCTCCTGTCCTTCATACTATTGTTATCATAAATCTTACATATATCTCTATAAGTCTATCAGTACAAATTATCTTTTAAAGAAATTTTAAAATAAGAAAAAAATCCCTTAAATTTACCCATATTTTTGCCACTTCTGATGCTCTTTATTCCTTTATAAACCAGTTTTCCACCTAGTATCATTTTTGTCTTTCCTAAGGAACATCTTTTAGCATTTCTTATTGCTGAAGTCTTCTCATGACAAGCGCTTCCAGCTTTTGTATGTCTCATAAGGCTTTTATTTTGCCTTCATTTCTGAATGATATTTTCAATGGATAGAGAATTCTTAGTCACAGAGTTCCCATTGTCTTCTGAGTTGTGTAATTTCTGATAAAAGGTTTGTGATTGCTTTATCTGTTTTCCTCTTTTTTACTCTCCAGTTGCTTTGAAGATTTTCTCTTTGTCACTGATTTTTAGAAATTTGATTACCCACCATCACATCCCTCTGCGGACACTGGAGCAGGGTGACTGACCTGTGACAACGGCCAGAAAGTCATCCTTTGAATCAAATCTCAAGGCTCAGGACATATCTCTGAATGGAGGCAGGTTTTTGTATAGCACTTTAGATATGTCTTGGTGTGGTTGTATGGTTTTTTGTGTTTAGGTGTGTAGGTGTGTATTCCATTCAGAATTCATTATACTACTTGAAGGTGTGGGTATATAGTTCTCATCAGAAAGTTTCTGACCATTATTTTTTCAAATTGTTTCTTCAACATGGAATAGATGAGGAAAATGGAGCTCAGAAAGGTTAAGTGACTCCCGTGTGGTCACACAGCAGGTGGACAGTGAATGCCTGGCTTGTGCAAGGAGTGGGTAAAGGATCTGCTCTCAGGTCTGCTGTCTACACCAGGTCCTTACATCTCCTAATGGTTTTTTCTAAACCCAAATGGTTTTCTCATTCTGTTTCTCTACATCCTCTGGAGTTTCTCTACATCCTCTGGAGTTTGAACCACAGGTGGAGGCTCCTTCTCTGCCTCATCCCCTCCCTCCAAACTGCCTGCCCATGGAGGGGTGGTCATCAGCAAAGTTGCCACAGAGGCAGTCTACAGTGGTCCAGGCGTCATCCACACTCCTGCAGTACCCACCATCACATCCCTCTGCGGACACTGGAGCAGGGTGACTGACCTGTGACAACAGCCAGAAAGTCATCCTTTGAATCAAACCTCAAGGCTCAGGACGTATCTCTGAATGGAGGCAGGTTTTTGTATAGCACTTTAGAAGGTTGTTTTGTAAAACAAATTTGATCAAGTCACTCTGTTATTTATGAACCTTCATGGCTCCCTAGTGCCCTCAAGGGAATGGCCAAAGCCTTCATCGTGACTTATAGCCTCTTGGTGCCTTCTCTCTTCCCCGCAATCTCCTTTCCTGCAGTTTTCCACCTCACCCTGCTGAGCTCCATGCGCACTGGGAGCCTTCAGAGCTTTTGAAGGGTTGCACACTTCTCCCTGGAGCAGCGTGGAACCCTTTCTTTCTCTTTTCCCTTTTTGTAAATAGAAGATACCAGTTATGGTGTGTTTACCATGTGCCAGATACTGTGCTAAGCACATAAAACACGTTAATACATTTCACCTTCACAAGAACCCTTAACATAGATATTATTAACTACATGGACTAGATGAGGAAACATCCCATATGGTCACACAACAGGTGGACAGTGAATGCCTGGCTTGTGGAAGGGGTGAGTAAAGGATCTGCTCTTGGGTCTGTCATCTACACCAGGTCCTTACCTCCCCTAAGGGTGATTGTAGAGGGGAGAAATAGACGTTGGCCAAGAAGGGGGAAGGGAATCTTTATTAGCTTTTTCCCTGATTCTAAAAGAAAACATGTTTATCTTAGATGATTGGGAAAGTGCAGAATAATAAAAGGAACTCTCCAGTCCCCTGTCTAGGATGTCTTTAGGAGTGTGGGGCTGGCCCTTTGTCTCCAAACACCTCCCCCATCAACCTGCTACAGAGACCGCAGTTTTTCCTGAATGATCATTTCTCCACAATGAAGCCTTTTTTTGGCCTCTCTTAAAACACAAGTGCCTCATATTCTGGTCCAAGAATAGCTCCCTAGGACTGGTGATGAGGTTCCTGCTTTGGGGAACAAACTCCTGCTTAGGAAGCACAGGACTCCACAGGGAAATGGGAAATACCCAAAGTGGGGCCCGGGGACAGCAGAGAAGTGCAGGAAGGAAGGCCCTTCTCCACCATGAGGGTGGAATCGATCCTCTTTCCAGGTTTTCCTGAGAAGGAAGGATGTCCAGTGGTGGTGTGAGGACACCACGCCTCCCCTAAAGACCCATGAGCCAGGGCTGGGACAGGAATAAAAGGAGAATAAGAACACAAAGGATCCTCAGAATGGCCTCTGGAGGCGGGGCACTTTAGGGGCGACAAAGGGAGTGATCAGAGTGCGAATAGGCGTGGGACAGCAAGGAGGAGGCAGAGCAGAGCCAGCTTCAGGGAGGCACATCAGAGCTACAGACAGGGAGAAGCGCAGACTCCACACTTCTCCCCTGGAGATGGCAGGCATGGCTCTGCTTCCTCGGGGACCAGGGGAGCCATGTGGCAGCAAGGACAGGGGCAGCCTGGAGCTTGGACCCAAGGAAGAGGCCTTTGGTCCACACAGCCCTGTGTCCCTCTCCAGGACTCCCAAGCCTGTCCCCACTGCCTTCTCCAGAGTGGCCAACAGGAGGGATGGGGAGCCCTTCCCAGTGAGACTCTAAGGCTGTCAAAGGAGATAGGCAGGAGCAATGGGAAACCAAGGCATGCCCTCTCTGGAGGCCCCTCAGGGCGAATCCCCTTCCTCCAAGAGCCGGGAAGCTGCCTTCCTTTCTCCTCTAACCCTCATTCCTTGTCACAGATATGACCTCTGTCTCTGTGAACCCCTAACCCCAGAGAAATGAAGATTCAATCTATCCTCTCCCTCCCAAGTCTCACCCATCCAGGCAAACATTGTCCCGTACACGTAATCCCGAAACACACATCATTTTGCATTGTTTTTTATGTATAATAAATGACATATAAACACTGTATGTATTCTTCGATGTAACAAAGTAAGTATGTGGAAAAAGCAGAATGCAAAGTTATGTGTATCCTAGGATTATAATAAATTACTTATAACCAATGATCCCAACCATTTGGCTGTGTTTCTATACAATCTTTGCTGTGATTTTCCAGGCTTTTTTTTCTTTTTCAATGGTCCCTTTTAATCATCGCACAATTCCTCATGGAATAGACAGACCCATATGCTGAACCAGTTCCCAAAGGCCAGATGTTTAAATGGTTTCTGGTTCTTCACTGGTATAGAGGACCCAGCCTCTAGGCATTTTGTTTTGTTTTGTTTTGCTTTCTGAAATTTGATGCACTAACATTCTTAGAAAAGTAATTTCTCTGCCTCCCCTCCTGTCCCCAGGGAGTGTCAGACTCTGCCCATGTCGCCAGCTCCCCCAGGAAAGAAGCCTATGGCCGGTTGTTGGGGGGCTCCCTCATTCATTCATTCATTCGTTCTTTCCTCAGATGTTATTGAACAAGGCCACAGCTGGGGGTACCACTCCCTGGAGGAAGACAACGGTAAGTAAGCAGGAAATTCTAACCTAGGAGGATCTGTGCTCTGGTCAGAGGATAGTGATCTGGGAATATAGAGGGGCTCCTAATCCTGACATCAGCCTCCCAGAGGATACACAGTCTGGGCTAACAAAGGCAGAAGGGGTAGAGGACAGCCAGGTAAGTAAACACAGGTGTCCAGGAAGAGAGAAATAACTGAGGCCAGGGCCCAGGCAGGAGCGTGCAACTCTTCAAAAGCTCTGAAGGTGCCCAGTGTGCGTGGAGCCCAGCAGGGTGAGGTGGGAAACTGCAGGAAAGGAGACTAGGGGAAGGGAGCGGGCACCAAGAGGCTGGAAGCCACGATAAAGGCTTTGCCATTCCCTCAAGGGCACTAGGGAGCCATTGAAGGTTCTTAAATAATAGAATGACTTGATCAAATTTGAATTTTAATAAACTCACTCTGCCCTCTCAAGTTCTTTCCCTGGCAACGTCTTGGGCATGGTGACGGCAGTCCAGTAGGGCATTGGGGACATCCTGAGTCAGAGTTGGTGGGAGACATAGGGGAATCATTGTGGGGTTGAGAGGAAAGCAGGGGCCCAGCCAGGCTCCTGATGAGGAACCCCTGTGAAGGGCACAAACCAGGCAACCGCAGGACCCTGAGCCAGGATGCCGTTTGTCCCTAGCAGCTCTGAGGGCAAAGGTCCTGGATCTCAGGCAGGCTGGTTCACCCCTGGCACCCTGTTCCTGCCCCATGCCACAGGATCAGAACTGTGCAGCCAACCTGAGGGCCGCGCTGCCTTGGAAACTCAGGTTCCTATCCCCAGGTCGGGCCCGCCCTGCTCCTCCCTTCTCATGGTTGCCATGGTAACCATCTGAAGCAAGGAGATTCTCGCTGAGGCTGCAGAATGGCCCTAATCCTGCCTGAGCTGGGGAGGGGCAGGGAGGAACAGGGTGTTTCCTGCTATTCCCCACAGACAGCGAGTCCCTGGCTCCTCTCACTTCCCACGATAAAAGGCCAAGGGGCCACCAGGCTTAGGACAGGGGTTGAGGTTGGGTGGGGAAACAAGCCCTGTTGAGTATACAGCCTTGTCCCTTCCCTGGTCCCTTCCCATGGGCCCAGCCCCTGACCATGGCTATTTGCTAAGAGGGGCAGGATTCATTGCACCCTTTCTCAAATGCCAGAAAAAAAAATCCTCAATAGCCCTCCTGCTGGGGATAGTCTTAGAGCAATAATAAAAATGCCTGTGACGTATTAGGCGCTGACTTAGCACAGTGCTCAGAGCATCACACACGCAGACTCATGAAGCACTCACCACAGGGCCAGGAGGTACACAGTACACATTTCTCTCGCTCTCTCTCCCTCTCTTTCTTCCTTTCTTTCTTTGACAGGGTCTCACTCTATCACCCAGGCTGGAGTGTGCTGTGGTGAAATCTCGGCTCCCTGCTGCAGCCCCACCTCCTGGGCTCAAGTGATCCCCTCACCAGCACTTACCACCACACTTGCCTAATTTTCTAAGGTTTTTTTTTTTTTGGAGAGATGAGGTCTCACTATATTGCCTAGACTGGTCTCGAACTCCCAGGCTCAAGAGATCATCCCACCTCAGCCTCCCAAAGTTCTGGGATAACAGGCGTGAGCCACCTTGCTCAACCAATACACACTTCTTTTTTCCCATTGTAGTGACATGAAAACCAAGGCTTCAAGAAGCAGCTCATTGGCCCAGGTCACTCCGTCAACAAGCATTGTGTCCAATGAAGGCCTCACTCAGTGCCTGCACCCTCTAAAAGTCATTGATGGATGATTGTCCACCAGCTACCTACTAGGCACTTCCTCTGATGGGGAGCTCACTGTCTAAAAGAGCAACCCTTCTTATTGTGGGAGGGCAAATAGACAGAAAATCCTTCCCGACAGCGAGCAGAAGCCAGCCTCCCTGAGCATGGCTCCCTTAGACCCAGGTGAGCCCCAGAAGCAATGCCTTCCTCTCGCACCATCCTGGAATAGCATTCAGCCGCTATAGAAGCTCTTCCACACAGAGCTGTCATATGGTTGATTAATTGATTGATTGGTGTTTGGGGCTCATTCTGCAGCCAGACTCAGGGCTTAGTCGGTGATCAGGGTCAGGGCTTAGTCAATGGTAGAGGCCAGGGGTTGCGTACCCAGCCAAGGTCAAGGTTACCACCTGTACCTGGGTCAGAGATCTGTGAACAGATTTTCTGCATGTTAAGCTTCCAGTCCTTTCCAGGGGTCATGCTGCAATCTTGGCCTCATTAAAACATGACTCTCACCAACCAGCTGGGCCCATCTGGTTTCTTATTAATCCAGAAGTGAGCTGGAGGAAGCAGCCTTCTGGGGAGTGAGCAGCCTTGGATTAAAGAGCTTGCCAGGCATGCCATCACCTCCTCTTCTCTGCAGCCAGGAAAGCATCCTGCCATCTCTGCTGTGGCCTTCGGCCCCTCCTCACTATGGCCAGACCACAGGGCTTTGGCTAGTGACCAAGCCATGCTTCCTCTGGGTCCAGAGGAGAGACAGGTGGGAGGAAGAGCTGAGAGTAAAGGAAGGGCTCTGTAGGGGAGAGACGTGGTAGGGACAGAGGAAGTGTGTGTCATGAGGTCATCCAAGATCCAGCTATGCCCAGCCGTCGCACCTGCCTCTTCCCTTTACATGGACGGGTCTCATTTCCATTCTACATGCTTTACACAGCTGTTCACACTGCATAAAAGCCACTTTCATTCCAGTTCCACACAACCAAATTCTGCTTCTCATCCCTTGTCCTTCACGGCCCATCTCAGGTGTTACCTCCTTCATGAAGCCTTTCCTGATTCCTTCAGCTGAAAGGACCACTCCCTGTTCTGATTTACTTGTTAGAGCTCTTTGTGGGCAGGTCTAATCATTCCTGTCAATCTGTGAGCTCCTTGACGGCAGAACTCATTTTTATTTCATGTCTCTGTCCCCCGTAATACCCAACTCTTACACATGCAGTAAAGTTTAAAGTAAATATTTACTCTTTTGATAAAAGGCTTTGTGGATGGAGAAATGCATTTATCGATGAAAGGATGATGTCAGAGTCACATGTTGAATTCCCCAGGAAGGACATCCTAAGCCACAGTTTAGTGTGCAGGATGTTTAATAAGGAGCGAGCTTGGGGTCAACACCTGTACAAGGGAGAGGAAGGAAGCAGGAGCAGGCAGAGGGAAATTCAAGCTGCAATGCAGGCCCCACACCATGGGAGCTCTGGAGCAAGAACAGCCCTGCAGAGTTGTCCTGATGCACCAAGATGATCAGGCCCTTATGCTCTCACAACAAGGACATTGAATGTAGGCTTCCTTGGGAAAAGGCATAATCTTGGGCAAGGCAGCTCTCTTCAACTGAGACAATCCCTGAAGGAACTGACCACTAAAAGCTCTTTGACACCAGCACTCCTAGCAGTTGGAGCTACAAGTCCTCCATCACAAGGGAATCTGAACAGCACATCACAGTGTCCACCACAGACAGAGATGATAGATGATGGATGATGGGTAAATGCATGGTTGGCCGGATGGATGGATGGATGGATGGGGAAAGGATGGATACATAGATGTGAATGGTGATTAGATAAATGGATACTTGGATGACGCATGGATGGATGGATGAATGGATAGATGGATGGATAAATGGATGGGTAGATGCACAGATGCATGGATGATGGATGAATTGATGGATTCATAGATACATGAATTCATGGATGATGAATGGTTGGGTGGATGACTGACAACGGATGTATGGATGAGTGAATAGGTAACGCTTTCCCAACATATCATGTCATTTGAGTAACTGGGTCCTCCCAGTTACTTACCTTCTTCTTCCTTTTCCCTTGGGGAGATTCAAGAAGGGAGCCCAGACAGCAATCTTAGGAAGTGAAATGATCCAGAACATGATGGCAGAACTCTCCAGCATCAGCACAAAATGGAGCCGGGAAGGGGTCTGGGGTCTATTATTACCTGGATCTATAGCAAAGGCTATAACATATTAAGACAGACGTGACCACAGGCCGATGACAAGCATGAGGGTGATGAGAGGCAGTGAGTGAGCAGTCAGCAGCAGCATGGATACCAGGGGAACTCCTCCGAATGGCAAGGGTCTTTGCACAGCCAAGAGGAAGGACAAGTTTCAGTACCTCCGGGGTTCAGGGAGAGTCTTCCCCTTCCGGTGAAGGCCAAGCACAGGTACCCTCAATACCAGCCACTCTGTGGACTGACCCCTGCCTGTGGCAGCACAAAGCCCCTCTTGATGCTGTGGCTTTCACATACTAACCCCCAGCCAGCTGCCCTCTTCTTGTGACTCAGCCACTGGGGGACATCTCAGGTTAATCTCAGGCTTAGAACAGCTATCAGGGGCCACAAAGACCAGGGACACACATCAAGGGCCGATGGCACATTGACTGAGGTGACTCGATGCTCCATGTCTTGCAGAGCAGCTTTCACTCTCGCTGAGACAGAGCCCACAGGATAACTTAGACTGGAGATGAGGCCAGGTCTGGGGACAGGGAGCCTAAGGATGATTGTCTTTTCCTCTCTCCCTGTCCCATGCTCATCCAAGCTTAAGCTTCACTCCCCATCCACTCCCTAACCAGAATGCTCTTCCAAAGCCAGGGTTCCCTGCTGGCAAGGTTGTGAGGCTGAGTCTTCTCTCAATTTCTCTAACCTCAGGAGGAGCTTTGAGGTGGGAGAAGATGAAGGTCAGAGGGGAAACAGAGAAGTTATCTTACCCAATTGCCTAAATGTGATATGAAGTCTCTGCACAACTTCCCAGCCTCATCCCACAACAAGCCTCCCGTTCCCCCATCACTGTGGGGGAGAGGAGTTATGTCACAGGCAGCCCCATCAGGAGCCCCATGTGGCAAAGAACCAAAGGCTTTTACCCACAGTCCTGTGAGTGACCTCAGAAGTGGCTCCTCCAGCCCCAACAAGCCTCAAATGACTGCAGCCCTGGCCAACATCTTGATCACATTGGCCTCATGAGGGACCCTGACCCAGAGCTACCCAGCCAAGCCACTCCCAGCTTCCCAACCCACAGACACCCTCAGAAACAAACAGAAAAAAATGCTTGTTGTTTTAAGCCACTAAGTTTGGGGCAAGATGTAATACAATGAATAACTAACCCTAACCGTAACCCCGTCACACGCATTCAGAGAAGAGGAGCTGATAATCAGGTTGCAGGTCCCAAGAGGACAGTGGGCAGCATGTACTATGCGCGGTCACGATGCATTTTTAAATGGTCCTCACATGAGACTCGCTCTTAACTCTTCTTTTTCCATGCGTGTCATCAATCTGTTAATCAGCCTGGAGTCTTCTCTTCCTGCCTGCCCCATTCTAATCCCTCTCAGACAGGAGCCTTTTGGGGTCTCCTCTCATGGCATCTGTGCTGCAGAAATGAGGCTGCAAGCTGCATGGAAGAGCTTGGTCTCCAGCTACATCTTAGAGCTTGGACACATTTTGTCTATGGTTTTAGGAAACTGCTTGGAGATGGGCTTGGAAGAAGCAAAAGCCTTCGGCCAATCCCTTAAATCTCAAGCTAAATCCATATGGCCCAGCCCAGGTTATCAGAGAGCCCTTCACTGAGAGATCAGACATCAACATAGCAAATAATAAAGCAGTGGCTTGACTTTCTACTTGTTCTTCTCCTTGGGAACCTCATGGGGAGACGTGGCTGTGCTATGAGACAGAATTCCAGCCACAACCACATCTTTAGAATGAAGCTTTCCAGCTAGTGATCTAAGAATAGGTTTTGGGTGTGTGCCAAGTGTAACTTCCCTCCCGCTTTGCAGTATTGATCCCCTCAGGCTTTGGAACCACTGGGTGAGGCCTGGAACAGTCAGACTTCAAGCCAATCACCTTAGGCTGTGGGCGGTCTCATGGAATTTCCTCAGTGGACTGTACAGATATTAACAATTTCTATCAGTGCCAAGATGTGAAAAAAAAGAATAGTGAACAATACTGAACTCGGCTAATATATTTAAATAATTCCTCCCTACTCTTGACCTTCATCCAAGTGAATGATAAAAACGCAAACCAGCATAGGGTCCAGAACAAAGACCCAACCACCAGAAACCTCCGTCTGGAGGGGCAAGAGCCATTCATCAATACTGAGTGTGTTTATCTAACTACTGCTCCACTCAGATATTTTTCCATCCATTCCGTGTCTCTCTATCTTGTCCATGTGGATATCATGACATATCTTATCAATCACTTTGCTGATTTTGTAGTCCCATGTGAATGAATGAATTAAGGTAATCATCATCAGTGGCTGATAACAATACATAAAAAGAGAATCATCCAAGCATCATGTACCCCCAGGGAAGAGGGAACACTACCTATGAAGAGGGATGCTGGTTATTTGGCGACTGTCTCTCAGCTCCGAACCCCCTCCTCTCCTTGCCCTCTCTATGCCCTGCTTTGAGATGCTGGGCCCGGCACTATGCAAAACACCTTTATCTTTTGCTGGCTGATTCCATGTTTGGCTCTGCCAGTAAGAACACTGAGGAGAGACTGGAAGGCAGAAGAGACTTGCTGCTTCCCACTGGCTTGCTGGATTCTGTTGCCATTGCTCCAGCATTGACCCTTCATCACGACACTTCAGGGGACCCAGAAACTGCTGAGTGGTGTCCCCTGGGATGTCTGAGACCCAGCTATGCAGCTCTAGATTCTGTCTTCCCACTTCTTCCCTTTGTCCTTCATTCCTAGAGATGGTGATGCATCCTGGAATTGTCACCTCTGCTGAAATGCCCAGTGTAGTTTCTGTTTGCTCTGTTGGGCTCCTAAATGGTGTGGGACTCTGCCAAATATAAATTAAAGAAAAAGAAAGAAAGACACTGAACCTGAATCTGATCAAATTTCTAGATCTAACCATTAATTTAAGCCATTAAGTTTTGTGGTGATTTGTTACGCTATAATAAACAACTAATACAGGTGTGATCATGGTACCATAGTTATGATTTTTGATGCACAGTGAAATATTTATATGATGTCTGTGATTAGCTTCAAAATAATGGGGAAGGTGAAAGGAAAGAATATGGCTGGGAGTGAAACAGGTTGAAGCCCTGAGCAGAAAGCTGATGAAGTTGAAGGATGGGTACTGCTCTATGGTTTGAATTTGTCTCCCAAAATATATGCTTTGGAAACTTAATTCCCAATGCCACAGTATTGGGAGGTGGGGCCTAAGGACAGGAAATCTGGCCAAATCTTGCACGGTGAAAAGTATGCTGATCTGTACACTGTATATCAGAATCCACAGTCTTTCTCCTTTTGAGAAGTGGAATGGTGTACATTTATCTTCAGGAACACTTCTTGCTCTGCCTTCTCAAGAACAGAGAGTGGCTCAGTGATCTTCCCTACAAGATGATCTGTGGATCATGAGTTCTCTGCTCAGTGTGGAACACAGAACTCATTTGGAACAGCCAGGTGAGTGCAGATAATTTTTTTCACACATCTAATGCTTTCATAGCATATTTGTACTTTCTTTGTCAGTCCAAAGAGAAGGGACAGAAGCAAAATAGGAGATGAAGAATTATGTTCTGTCCACCACTGAAAGGTAGTATGCCATCTTCCCCAAGCTCTGCTGGGCCTAAAGCATAAATATATCAGGAAAAGAAACAAAAGAAGGAGAAAAGCAACAGAAAGTACAAAATGTGAGGCAAAATGAATGAAATAGGACAAAGAAGAGTCATTTGATATTGATAAAAGTTGTGATCAATAATGAAGTCATAGTCATTAATGGACCAGAGAACATAGCATCGAAATACATTAAGCCTAAATTCTTAGATGTGTGAGGAGAAATTGACAGAAACTCAATTATAGTGAGAAACTAGCATACTCATTTCAATCCATGTAAGATCAAGATGGCAAACTTAATAAGGGAAACAAGCTGTATCATTAATAGCTGAATTAGCAGATATTGAACTTATATTCTATAGAGACTATCTTTTTGTCAAGTGTTTGGGCAACACTTGCAAAATTGATCATATACCAAATCACAAATAAAACCTTATTCAAAATCAGTCAATTCTAAGTAACCAAGTGTAATAAAATTAGAAACAAATATTACAAGCTTATTATTTACATGAATAAATTTGTTAAAGTCATTATTTACGGGTTTTAAACACACACACACACACACACACACACACACACACACACACACACATACACACACCATTTTAACCCAAGAAGGAGGTCTTTTAGTTTCAATTTTCTTTTTGCTGTAAAATTCGTAAACTTCCCTTTCTGTTATCCTTGAAATTTTAGGAAGCCTTAGCTCACTTGGCCTTCTGATTTTCTGACTCTGCCTATCCACACCCAACTGAGTGGTCATGCGGTGTTTTGACCACTGGGTTATCATTTTGTCTTTTTGGTTTTTGGTTTTTTGTTTTTTTGGCAATGGTGCTTGTTTCCTTCTGGGAAGCCGCCCTCCCCACTACTCTCGATGTGTGAAGAGGTCTGGTGTTAAGTACACCCTGCCCCATTGCCACTGGTGAACACATAATACCAACCTGATCAATAAAGTATTGTATTCCCTGCCCACAGTGATTAGTTCAGGAATGACCACATGTCCCAATCCAGCTAATGAGACACTTGCTAGGACCACTGGGCTCAATTTCCTACTGGACTTGAACTTGGGAACACGTTAAGTCTGGAATAGTAGCTGCCATCTACCTGGCTATCATAAGAGGAGTTCCTATGCAAGTTCTTAAGAATGGAGCCAGCATAGGCTCCTGTGCCATGTCCCATGGCATCATTTGAACTCCTAAATCAATCCATACCTGAAATAAGGCCTCCCTCTAGACTTCAATAAATTCCCTTTTGGTTTAATCCAGGTTGAAAGGAGTTGTCACTTGTAACAAGGAAACTCCTAGCCACACTGGTAACTTTTCTTTCCGTTTTGAGCCTGTCCCTTTAAGCCTCGTGTCTAGACACTATTCTCTTTTTAATACGTGCTCAGTTATTTGGGTTTGAATGGTCCAAGTTGCATTTTTCTTGGAACTCTCCATCCCTTTCTTGAGCAGTCTTCCCCTCTAGAGTGTCATGCCATGGATCATTTGTCTCATTCACCAAATATATCTATCATTCCTGTCATTTTTGGGGATGTTTAAAATCTTTCTCTTTCTAAGTCAATGCTTTCTGACTGTGGATTGACTCAAATCGATTCCTTTGCAGCTACTGTTTCTCTGAGAGAGAGAGGGACAGACGGACAGACGGACAGACGGACAGACAGACAGACACCAACAGAAAGGCCAGGATACAAATGGTTGTCAAGCCTACCCTGAGGCAGAAATCCTGCCGGGTATATATCTTTTCACATCTCATCTTCAGTAACCCCATGAAATCAATTTTAAAATGCCTATCTTAGACATGAAGGCAGCAAGTCACTTCCCCAAATTACTACAAAGGGAGAAGAAGCCAGAGGTCAAAAGCAGGTCTGCCTGATCTCAAAGCCTTTCATTATTCCTGTGTCACCAAACTGTCCACTAGGGCCCATTGTTTCTTCAGGAGCAGACCCTGAGACACCCCCTGGATAAAATTCTGGGAAGCAGCCCATGTGGGGAGGTGGAAGCTCAGGGGAAGGGTGACAAGGTTGACTTAGTTTCCCCAGAGAAGAAACAAGAATTCTGGGATCCAGTTGCACCCATTATAGGCCTCTGGGAATGTGGCCAAGTTGTCCTGTCCTGCCTCCATCAGTGTCAGGCTGAGAAGGCACTAAGCCTTCTAGCTGGCACTTTCCAGGAACACTGAGGAGACCAGGGAGGAGGCGTCACATGTGACCTCTGGCCCCATGTCTTCACATCCCAGAAGGCCCTCCCCAGACCTGACCATGGAAGAAACTGCCCACTCTGGACGGATGTCACTACCATGCCTCCTGCTCCCACCCAGGGACCTGGAGCCATCAGCAGGGCATCCATCCATCCCCAGCTGCAAGACAGAGCTCACCTTCGGGCCAGTGGCCCCAAATCCAAAGTCTGGCTCTTCATTGTTCTCTGTTTGAATAAGGACTCTGGGAAACACACCCAGTGTAAGACACGCTGTGGAGAGAGGAATACTTCCTTGTGGGGAGAGGGGCTGTCTCAGGATATTTCATGTAATGACAATTGAAGCTGGAGCTTGACACATGAGGGTTTGTTCTTTTAGTTCCAAAGATGCTATTGTCTGCAAAGAGTGACCCTTCTAGAATCCTCCAGGTAGATCCCAACCCCTGCCCCACCTCCCAAAAGCATGGCATCCAGGCCCCCACCCAAAGAACCTTATGTGATCATGCTTGCTCCGTTGCCTATAAGAGAATTGCCTCCTATTGGGCATCTATTAGAACAGATCGTTTACACATATTATTTTTAATGTGAACATTTTGCTGCTGTCCCCATTTCACATATGAAGAAACTGAGGCTCAGAGAAGTCAAGAAATCCATACTCTCTCTCTTAGCAGTTGGGCCACTGGAACTAGATATACATGTGCAGTGGGTGGTGGATGGTCCATGCCCCTTTAAATCCATTTACTCACCTGACAGGTCTTATGTGGATATTTGTCTACCCCACTAGACAGAAGCACCTCTAAGAGCCAGATCCAATTCCAATTCCAAGAGTGCGGAATAATAGACATTGAAGACTAGGGAGGGTGGGAGAATGTCAGGGTGAGGGATGAGAAATTACTTAATGAGTGCAATGTACACTTTTCAGGTGATGGTTACACAAAAAGTCCAGACTTCACCACTATGCAATATATACACATATCAAAACTGTACTTGTACCCCATAATATATATGTATTTATGTATACGTATTTTTTTTTTCTGAGACAGAGTCTTGCTCTGTCACCCAGGCTGGAGTGCAACGTGTAATCTTGGCTCATTGCAACCTCTGCCTCCTAGGTTCAAGGGATTCTCATGCCTCAGCCTCCCAAGAAACTGGGATTACAGGCGCCCACCACAACATCCGGCTAATTCTGTGTGTGTATGTGTGTGTTTTTAGTAGAGACAAGGTTACCATGTTGTCCAGGCTGGCTCAAACTTCTGGCCTCAAGAGATCCACCCACCTCCACCTCACAAAGTGTTGGGATTACACGTATGAGCCACTGCACCTGGCCAAATATGTATTTTTAAACAAACTGGGTCTGAAGCCATCCCCCATGTGTCCCCCATCCTCTACATGGTGCTTCAAATAGATGCCTAGGGACAATTTTCCATAGTTGTGGCTGCCCATGATCCCTTGAGGAGCTTTTCATGTGGGGACATTCCCTCTTGATGGGTTCTGCCTCCCTGAGTATATTTTAACCCAATCCTCTGGCTCCCTTGCAGTTAGCATGCAGGCATGTGACCTGGATCTGCCAATCAGACACTGCCCTGAGAGTCCCTGATTCTCATGAGGGAACACACATGGGACATCTGCTTTGTGATCCAGCTTTCAGGGTGGCTGTAGTTACAAGGTCAACTTCCAGTGACAGAAGAGACCATGGTTACGGCGACGTCGGCTTCTGACACCCAGCTCAAGGGCAGCTACCGCAGCAACAACAATGTCCCCATCGACCCAATTCCATGGCGTGGTCCTGAGACTTCCTCCTGGAAACCTCACCTCAGGTCTGTTTCTCCTGCCCTTCCAATGACTCTGTGTAATCTGATATATTTTAATAAGTCCCTTTTCAGTTAAAACTAGCCAAAATGGATTCCAACATTCGCAACTCAGTAAATGTTTGGCAAATAAACATTTTTAAATGACTTCTCTCCCTGGAGTCTGGAGAGGAAGCCCCAGTACGTGGCATACTTAACCCCTTCTTTTCTCTCCACCTCCTGATCACCACCCCCTGACCATCCAGGTCCCTCAGGCAGCCTCCATCAATGCAAGCAGGATGCAGCCCAAGGCATTGTGGTGACTGGACCTGTGCCTAGCACATGGCAGACCCAAGTACACATTTATTGATTGCTGTATTTTTCTCAACTCTCTTGTACCCCTGAATGTCCGATTGCTTTTGGAAATTCTCATCTATTTAATTATTTTCATGGCTCAGGCACTGGCCAGAGGGCTTTACAACTATTAGTTCATCTAATCTTCACAGCACCTCATAAGGTCATCTCATCAGCATCTTGCAGCTGAGGGACTGAGGTTTGGAGACATGAGGCAGCTTGTCCATGCTCACAGCCAGGAAGTAACAGGGCGGGGTGTGAACCCAGGACTATGTGGCTCCAAATATGAACATCCTGACCACTTCCCTCTGCTGCATAACAAGAGATGGGCTTCTGGCCGCAGGATGTCCAGGTACTGGCAGGGGGCAATAGTCAATCCCCATAAGCCCTAATGCAGATTCGGGGATTAACAGGCAGGCTGGTGCTGCCAATGCTCTTCTTCACAACAGGAAGACTTAAAGTTATTATGCTTTTCTGTTTTAAAAACAAATGTTGAGGACTTTCTGGCCACCTGTGACTATTGTCTAAGGCCACACAATGGTTTGGATATTCTCCACTGCAGAGGGCTTTCCCAAACTCACCAGGATGTTGAGCAACAGCAGTCTTCTTTTTTGAAGGGTCCCTGTTAGGGACTGAATGTCTGCATCCCCCGCAAATCCTAGTCCCCACTGTGATGCTATTAGAAAGTGGGGCCTTTGGAGATACTTAAGTCGTGGGTGGAATCTTCATGAATGGGATTAGTGCCTATATATAAGAGACCCCAGAGAGCTCTCTTGACATCTTTCTGCCATCTTTCTTGAGCTCGGTTCAAGTGAGGTGGGTGGACCGCTTGAGGCCAGAAGATACATACCACAAGAAGAGGGCAGCCTGCAGCCTGAAAAGGGCTTTCCCCAGCCCCCGACCATGCTGGCACCCTGATCTCAGAGTTCCAGTCTTCTGAACTGTGGGAAATCAATCTCTGCCATTTATAAGCCACCCAGTTTAGAGCACTGTGTTACAGCAGCCCAGATTGACTAAGACAGTCCTCCTCTCCAGGCCTTCTCCCACCCTTTCCTTAGCTTCCAGGGAGGGGCTACCAGCAGGAAGCTGGAACTTTCTAGGAGAACACAGGTATGGAGTACACGCTGTCAGGGAGATCTCATCTGCTCTGACCGAGTGATGGTCCTGGAAGACTGGAGGAGGCAGGAGAGGCAAGCTCAGGTAGGCTGCTGATGTTCTTCCTCACTACACACGGCACTCACCAACCACCTGTGTGGGAGACTCTGACAACGAACTGTCTGAGGAGGGGCAGAAGCTTTGCCCAAGGACTGTTAGTGTGAACCCTGACCCTGCCCTGGAGATACACAAATGAAGTGTTGGGAATGCATAACTTCTGCAGCAAAGGCCAAGGTTAGAACTCATCTGGGTATGGGCATCCAACTCAGAGGTTGTAAAATGAAGGCCAGTAGGCTGAATCCAATCCCTGTAGTTTTTTTTCAGCTTGCAAAGTACTTACAAAAATATATTATCTAATTATTTTCCAGCATTTTGAGAGATTTCACAGTGTAGTGATTCATGGGACTTGAAGAGTACAAGGCCCTTTAAGAGTAGAAAGACTATTTAGTCAAGTGAAGTATACATATACACCATTTTTAGAAATTCCTTCCTGGATATAGATCCTAGAGAAATTATCAAGCAGATCTATAAAGAGAGTGTGAGCCTTTCCATTTTGGAACTGTTTGAAGGGGGAAAGGGGGAAGAGGAGATTTAGAGGCAAGCTAGGCCTCCCTTGCTAGGAGATGGATAAATGTGGTGGATACAGCAATTAGTAGCAACAGCCTGGAGGCACATGCAGTAACCTGGATAGATCATTACAAACATAAGGCTGAGAAAAAAAAATCGAATTAGGTCTTTAGCACTATACAATGTATACAAATGGAAATACATGTACATAAAATCATGTCAGTTTCATAAAATCATAAAAATTAAAGGAAGTCTATCAAGCACATCAGATGCAGACAAATAAACCCAAAGAGGGATAAGAGGTAATAGAAAAATTCATCCACATATCACTACATGGACCACTGATGTGAAGGTCAGAAACAAAAAGAGGCTTAAATCAATTCTGAGTTTCCTGAGACTGACCCAAAAAAGCCTGGAGCCCCATAACTTAGAGATCAGGGGAGAGGAGTCAAAGGAATAAAAGAGAAAAGCCCTAACATTTTTCTCCATGTGAGGCCAACAGTGGACTCAGATTCTGTGGGTCAAGCGTCAAGGACTTTGATTAAGCCCTTTTGTTAAAGGATCTTTAGGGTATTGCTTTACCAGCCAGAAACCTCCGTGGCTAGTGCTGCCCTTGCCCAAGTTTTGCGTGGGCCTCTGGGCTCATTCCACCCGCTCAGTCTGACAGGCTGCACTCAGCTCACACTACCAGCCTGGATCCCATGCTTTCCAAGGGCAAGCTAGGCATAGAGTGGTGAGGGGTGCATACACAAGCAAACACAGGGTCTGGCCACTGCACAGCCAGGCATGCTGGCTGCAGCAGGGCAGGCAACTCCAGGCACCAGCATGCATGCTGGCTCCCTGCAAGGCTGTGGCTGGACCAGACATACCATAAGCAGCTTCCACTATGGACACTGGGGAACATGGTGGCACCCAGAAGCTTGGAGATGCCAGGAACCACAGAGCCTCTAAGGAGGGTGTCACAGCCCTGACCCAGGGAGCTCCTAGGTCTGGACTTCCTGGAGAGCTGCAGTTCTTCTCTCCTCCTCATTGCCCACAACATGGTGAGTGGGGAGGGCACGTTGCTGCCCTGTTTGTGATACAGCTCTTTCAGTCCCACCATTCAGCAGGTCCCAAGTTCTTGTCCCACATCCAGGAAGAATGAGGTACACGGACAACTCGAGGATGAACAAGGTGAAGAGGTGCTTTATTGAATGATAGGACAGCTCTCAGGAGACCTGAAGTAGGTAGCTCCTTTTTGCAGGCAGTTTGTCCCGACAAGTGCAGCTCTCAGTGGAGAGGAGACCTGGAGTGGGTAGCTCCTATCTGCAGGCAGATTGTCCCATCAAGTCTGAAGCCCTCAGCAAAGAGGAGACCCAGAGTGGGTAGCTCCTGTCTGCAGGCAGGAGCTCTGATGTCTCTGAAGCCCTCAGCAGAGGGGAGATCTGGAATGGGTATCTCTTACCCACAGGCAGGTCATTCCATCATCTGCCCAAGTCTGGCAGAGTCCAGGATTTTTATAGGCTTCAGAGGGGAGGAAGTGTGTGCTGATTGGTCCATGGGTGGCCATGGGTGAACCTGGAAAAAGCACCATAAGTTCTTACTCTGGTTAGTGGAACTGGCAGCCCAGCCCCGATGCTTCGGGTCATACCTCACCAGGCACCTGCCCCTTTCCACTCAAGAGCCTGTCTGCCTCCTGATGCCATCAACCTGCCATCCACAGTGCCCACAGCACCCAGGCCATTCATGCCTAGGGGCACCTGCTGGCCTGTGCCTCACTGTTCTCAGTATTGCCGCCCCCACTCCAGCCTCCTTCCCATGCTCGTCATTACCCAAAGTCCAGAGGGGGCCGAGGCAGTAGGGAGCTGGCATGTCAGCACTGCCCCAAACATGTGCACACCAAGCCAGGTTGCAACAGCATGCGGGCTATGCCTCAACTTTACTCCAAAATCAGAGCAGGCACAAGAAGCAGGCACTTCTGAGCCTGCAGTGGTCAGGGGAGTTTCCCAGGCCCCAAGAGTAAAAGGATCCCTAGATCTACGGCTACAGCTGTTCCTGGGAAGGGTGGGGCTCCCATTCCTTCAATTTGTAAGGGGGTGGGGCTTCTGCCTGCTCCCAGCTCCACTAGCTCCATGGAGCACACAGCCCCAACTACACCTCCCCTGCTGCATCTGGCATCATAGTGGCCACTCCAGGTGAGCTGCTGCTGCCATCACTTTCATTTATTCATTCCTACATATAGGACTCACCTCTCAGCTTTCTTGGGCGAGTTTAATGACTAAATACATGTAAAGCCCCTGCAACCATCCCTGGCACAAAATAAGCACTCAACAAACCCAACTGTAACTCAGCAAACATCCACCGCTGAGCACCTACCCTCTCCCCAGGATATGGGGGCCCCACAGAGAATAATTTGTGATCTCTGCCCTCAAAAAGCTCAAAACCTAGGAAGTCACCAAAGTGAGCAGGCCCTGGAGGTAGCATGATGCAATGGATGGAGGGTGAGTCTGGGCATGGAGAGTACATTCAGGAACACCCAGAGTGGCTTGCAGAGTCAACTAGGCTTGCTGGAGCAGGGATACCTGAGCTGAGACCCCACAAAGGGTCTGAGAGATTCTATCACAACTTGTTGGCAGGCTTTGGGCTGAGTTTTGGCTTACTAATCAATGAAAGAAGACTGAGCTCTATTTGGGGGGTTTGCTAAATTTAGGGGTTCCGTGAATATGCCTAAGGAGTGACTATAATATCCAGAGAAGACAAGCAAAGCTGAAGGTCCCCAGCCCAGCCCCAATTTACCTTTAGTAATGAGCACAGAAATACGCATCCCAGACTTCAGGGAAGGGCTCTGATGCTCCTGCTGCTGGGAGCACCCCTTCAGTAACCACCTCAACTGCAGAGAGCCACCACTAGAGGTCACACCCTTCCCAGGGTGGCCTCAATCCAGTGACTGACCAAAGAGGTGGGGAGGATAAAGGCCTGGCCATCTTGGTCCATTCAGACAATGCTGACGGGCCAGTGCTAGCTGCAGAGCTCTCCTTGGCGCTGGCCTGGGACAATCCTGGGCCTGCTTCCCAGCTTGATTTCTTTCTCTGCCTAATTCTGCTTCCTCCCCCTCCCTCCCACAGGTCTTCACCCCACAGACACTCATCGATAGACGCCCTGCACACTAACCTTTGTCTCAGGGCCTACTTCCAAGAGAACCCAACTCAAAACATTATTTTAGATACTAAGATTTGCTTAGGAAATGGCAAAAACCAAAATATCAATGTTATTTGTTATTGGATAGTTATTAATTATTAGTCTGCTGCCAAAAACCAACAGACTTCAAAACATACAGACTCAATTCCCCTCTGGCTGGAACATTCAATGAGAGTGACCAAAGAGTCATTCATTAAACACCACTGACCGTCGGAGCGAGGCTTCAAAACGCTGAGTTGAGTACGTGCGGGTCTGGATGTTACGTAACAGTTTCAGTGTTATTTTCTAGCATAGGCTCTCTTGGGTATTTCCTAGGGATTTTGTTTATTAATTATCCTCACAATAACCAGGATTATTGATTTATGTGTGCAAAGTTAGGCTTTTTCCTGTTTTGTTTTGTTTTTTTTCACATTCGTATCCTACTGGAATCCTGTTTCCTTACGATGTCAGGTTTACACAAAAAACTAAACACGTGCACAACCACCTGGATCCAAAGCAGGATTTGCTTGTGAAAAAGAAAAGAAAAGGAACAACTCAAGGAGGTGAGGGAGAAATAGTTCCATTGATCTTTAAACAACACAGATGTTGGGGACATTGACCTCCTGCACAGGGGGATATCTGTATATAACTTTTGACTCCCCAAAAACTGAACTACTAATAGCCTACTATTGGCTGGAGGGCTTATCAATAATATAAACAACCAATTAACACATATTTTGTGTGTTACATGTATTAGACATGTATTCTTACAATAAAGTGAGAGAAATGAAAATGTTACTCAGAAAATCATAAGAGAAAGTATATTTACTGTCCATTAAGTGGAAGAGAATCATCATAAAGGTCTTTTTTCCTCATTGTCTTCACATCAAGTAGGCTGCAGAGGAGGAGAAAGGAGAGGTTGATCTTTCTGTCTTGGGGTGACAGAGGCAGAAGAATTGACATATAAGTAGGCCTGCACAATTCAACCCCATGTTGTTCAAGGGTCACCTAGCAATAACAGCAATCCTCGTTAGTTGAACACTTACTAAATGCCAGGCACTAGATCCCAGAGCTAGTAAGAGGCAGCACGAACACTTGAACCCACATCTTTCTGACTCCAAAGCCCAGGGCATAATTCCCCCACCACCTGTGCCAGTCAAGTTGTTCTAGAAAACTCTGGAGGCAGAAGTCATGTTCAAGCTACTATTAGCGTGAGGGGTAAGGTAAGATATACTCTGGGGGCCCCAGAAAAACAGGCCAGTGGAAACCAGCTGCGGTCAGAGTATGGCCTTGTGATGAATCATCTTCTGGGGAGACCCTGAGGCCTTCCGTGAAGTGTGGGAGCCAAGTGTCTGGGGAACCCCATGCCAGAGGGCGTCTTCAGCAGGCCTGCATGCAGGTGTCTCAGAGTTCAGGTCAGGCCCTGAGTGCTCTGACCCCATCTATCCTCTATCACAACTGTGCCCCCAAAAGGAGGAGCAGCTCTGCCTTGAAGCCCATCCCCAAGGCAGGCCACCCCTGCTCCTCACAGCACTGGGTTTGCCATAGCAGCCATTTGAGGAGGCTGAGATGCTTCTTTCACAAAAGAAGGAGTCCTTCACAAGGACAGAGGGAGATTGGAGGGCAGAGGAAAGGCAGGGAGGGGAGATTCCTGGAGGGTATGGCATTTGCCTTGCTTCCCTCCTCAGAGGGTAGAGGAATCTCAGTCAGTTCAAAGAAGTGGGGAGCTTGGAAGGTTCAAGCAAGATTTCCAAGGCACTTATGCCTCCACACACAGAGATCATGACATTTGCAGGGCACATTGGAGTAAAGTGGAGGTAACTTGAGAGTATCTGCAGGAAACTGGGTGAAAAAACTATATTACTTTTTTTTTTTACATTATATAATTTTGGTAAGAAAAATAAGTACAAAGTAATAGGGAGAGTATCAAAAATTGAATATGTATAAAACTTCCCAATAAAATCTTTTCAAAAAATGTAATGAGAAAGTTGAGCTTTCTTCCATGGACACAGTTTTTTTGTGTGTCAGGCTTTATGCATGAAATGACGATATACAGTTCTTGACCAGAGCTTTTTAATGATGATCTCTTCAAATTCTCCAAAGTCACTATCAACAGGAAACTTTTGTTCACACAAGTACATGATAAAAAATGTCAGACTATTTTATAACCAGTCAAAAATGTATAACACTTGAAATTTTATTAAAAGAATCTAACAGCTCTTCCTTTTCTTTCTTTGACAAATGTAATGTCGAAATTTCTTATGATAAATTGAATAGATTGTGAATACAATCAAATGTTTTATATCAAGTATTTCAAAATAATGAAGAAGTTCTAATTTGCAGAATGTGTATGTATTGCTAGAGCTCTCTCCCTGTAGCTAGCAAGGATGCCACTAGAAGGGAACATCACCTGCAAGTAGGTTAAAGTTGCCAATCAATAAAAAGATGGAGGTTTGGAGCCTTCTTCTAGAGCTGCTCCATGCTAGAGACTACCCATCTTCCCTTTTACCCCCTTCATTGGACTAGACACTGTGCTTTCAGTCCCAACTGGTAAGGTGATCAATCATCCCAGTTAGCCTTGATCTGATAGGTTTCCAGGGATGTTATTCTTCAAATGCTAAAACTGGGAAAATCCCACCAAACCAAAATGTGTTGGTCATGGTATTAGACCATTTTCATGGGGTTGATAAAGACATAGCTGAGACTGGGAAGAAAAAGCAATTTCATGAACTCATAGTTCCACGTGGCTGAGGAGGCCTCACAATCATGGCAGACAGTGAAAGGCACTTCTTACAGGGCCACGGCAAGAGAGAATCAGAGAATTTGTGCAGCGAAACTCCCCTTTATAAAACCATCAGATCTCGTGAGACTTATTCACTATCAGGAGAACAGTACAGGAAAGACCCACCCCATGATTCAATTGCCTCCCACTGGGTCCCTCCTAAGACAGGTGGAAACTGTGGGAGCTATAATTCAAGACGAGATTTGGATGGGGACACAGCCAAGCCATATCAGTCATCCTACATGAACATCTGAAGGCTATAAGAATCAGTTCCTTACTGCACACCTGTAACCCATTCAGTGCACACCTGTAGCCCATTTATTGCACACCTGTGACTATTCACAGCACACACCTATTGGAAAATTCTAAGAGCAATGTTTCTCAAACTTTCATGTGCACATAAATAACCAGGGGACCTTGTTAAAAGTGAAGATTCTGAACCAGTAAGACTGGGATGGGGCCCAAGAGTTCACATTTCAAACAAGCTCCCAGGTGATATAGATGATACTGGTCTGTGGATCATACTTTGAGTTACAAGGGCTTGGATACAGCACCAAGGAGACCAAGGACAACACCCATCACTGTGAGAGGTTTGCAGCCAACAGCCTCAGAGTAACCAGGAAGAGAGCAGAAAACAGTCACTGAAACCCATCTTCATCATTTGAAAATTATCCATCCCTAACATTCCACAGATTAGAAGAGTCTCTCTCTGCATAGGGCAAGGGTGACAAATTTCCTATAGTACCTCCAGACTAGTCTGAGTCAAGATCAGCTGACGTCAGCTGGACCCTGGCATAGGTCATTTCATAGAGTTTCAGGCAGTGGTAAACTCTTCAGGCAAGGTCTCTGACCTCATGGTGTTTCCAGCAATTCATCAGGCAAAGCAATGTGCTTATTTGTTCATTCATCCTCTCATTTATTCATTTATTTACCAAATAGTGTCTGAGGACCTAGTATGTGCTAGGTAATAGGGAAGAACACCAAGCATGATCCCAGTAGTTCTGTTTTTGGTAATATTAAATGCTAGATGCCTGGAATGACTGTCCTATTGAAAACAACTTTAAAAATCTAGGTCTTTTAAAAATCATAAAAGGTCTTCTTAAATGTCAGATAAGCTGGCAAGAAAGTAAATAATGCTCAAGACCAAAAAAAATGCAATGAAGGTAGAAACCAGAAAGAAATAATGGGAGAAAAGCAGCTCACGTTTTCCCAGAGGACATTTACTGAACCCTGTGAAACAGAGGTTTGGTATTCCTAGGATCCTAGCATTCAAGGAAGTGCTAACAAAGCCCAGGATCTTCCCAAGGTGGAAAGTCTAATAAGAGTTTCTCCATGGGAGGAGAGCATCACACACTGAGGTCTGTCGGGGGGATCCAGGGGAGGGACAGTGGGGTGTGGGGAGTTGGGGAGGGATAACATGGGGAGAAACGCCGGATATAGATGATGGGGAGAAAAGCCAGGCATAGGTGATGGGGAGGAAGGCAGCAAACCACATTGCCATCTATGTACCTATGCGACAATCTTGCATGTTCTTCACATGTACCCCAAAACCCAAAACACAATAAAATATGTATTTTTTTTAAAAAAAGAGTTTCTCCCTTGGAATAGCTGAGACTTCCAAGGGGTTTTCTCTCAGGTTTAGGACTAAGGAGAAATATCAAGAACCCCTTCTTCATGAGGACTACAAAGAAAATTGTCTTAAAACTAAACACTAAGTGGAAAATGGAAAAAGTAGCTACTAAAAATCCAGAACAATCAGCCACTTCTTATACAAGTTTGTAAGCCAATTTCCTACTATCTGGGTTGTTCAAGACCCCACAAGCCAAGAATTTAATTTGGAGTAGTTGCTGTCACATAGTGCTCCCAGGGGCCTGGCAGAAGCAAAAGATAAACAGTCTTTGGAAGAACGCTCTACAATCCTAGCTCTCACAAATTTCCGTAAGCAGAATTAAAGGAAAATGGGCTACTTGCAGTACAAAACTAACCAAAACACACAAGGAAACAAGGCATCATAACAAAGAAGAAACAGAAACAATTGACTGTAGAACAGACCTGCAAAGGACACAGGTACTAGACTTATTGAATAAATTATAAAATAATTATGTGTATCACTTTTTATAAAATAAAAAATACACTTTAAAATATGTGCAGGGAACAAGAAAAGAAACAGTAAAGAATAACTAAGCAACACTGAAAAAGTAAAAGATAACTTCTAGGAATGAAGAACATCATAACTAAAATTAAATATCGGATGAGCATACTTAAATACAGACTAGATACAGCTAAAGAGAGAAATGGCAAACTGAAAGATAATTACAAGGAAATTATCTAGAATTGAGCAGAAAAAGGCAAAGAAAAAGAAAAATTAAGAGTTTCTTTTAATGAAGGATAAAGTAAAATGGTCTAATATATGTCTAATTAGAATTCCAGAAAAAAAAAAGTATAAGAGAATGAGGCAGAGGCAATAATTGAAAAACTAATAGCTGAGAACTTCAGAACTAATGAAAGACATCAACCCACAGATTGAAAATACCAGTGAAAATAAACATTAAATTAAAAGTTCACACGTAGTCCCATCATAGTAAAACTGCAAATTCCTATGTCAATAACAAGGTTTTTTAAACAACCAAAGAGAAAATATTATTCTAGGAAAACTACTAGAATAATGGCTGATTCTCATCAGCAGTCATGGAAACCATGAAAAAAAATAGAATGGTACTTTCAATGTGTGGAAAAAATAAATAAATATTACCCCAATTCTACACACAGAGATGTATTGAAAGAACAAAGGTAAGAAAAAGACATTTTCAGATATCCAAAAATTGGAAGTTTACCACTATGAGAGCTCAGTGAAAGTTATACTCCAGGGAGAAAAATAAATAAAATAAAAATAAATCTCAGAAAGAAAGTATGATGTGGAAGAATAAATAAAGTGATACATGGGTAAATCTAATCAAACATTAACTGCATTAAATTATTTTAAAAGTAATATGTTGAGAGTATATTATATATTATATGAAAAGTAATATCTTTTTAAATATAGAATTAAAAGGCATGGAAAGGGACTTACACTTCTGCTCTCGAAGCTTTAAAGTGCTACAGGATTTGCTCTATCACTGTAAACAATTCAAAACAAAAAAATTAATAAATATTGGCTAGGAATGGTGGTTCATGCCTGTAATCCTAGCACTTTGGGAGGCCAAATGATTTGGTTTGACTATGTCCTCATTTAAAATCTCATCTTGAATTGCAATCCCCATAATATCCATGTGTCAAGGGTGAGACCAGGTGGAGGTAATTGGATCATGGGGATGGTTTCCCCAATGCTGTTCTTGTGATAGTGAGGGAATCTCACAAGATCTGATGGCTTTATAAGCATCTGACATTTCACCTGCTTGCACTCACTCTGTCCTGCTTCCCTGTGAAGAAGGTGCCTTCTTCTCCTTTGCCTTCCATCATGATTGTAAGTTTCCTGAGGCCTCCCCAGCAATGTGGAACTGTGAACCTCTTTCTTTTATTGCCCAGTCTTGAATATTTCTCCCTGGAAGTGTGAGAACAGACTAACATACCAAGCCAGGCAGATTGCTTGAGCCCAGGAGTTCAAGACCAACCTGGACAACAAAGCAAAACCCCATCTCTACAAAAAATTAGCCAGGCACGGTGGCAGGCACCTGTAGTCCCAGCTAGTCAGGAGGCCGAAGGGGGAGGAGCATTTGAGTCCAGGAGGTTGAGGCTACACTTTTACCTTTTTTGTTCACATTACTGCTCTCCAGCCTGGGTGACAGAGTGAGACCCTGTTTCAAAAAAAAAATTTATAGACATTTGACAATAGAAAGCTAAGACTGTATTCTCTGAAGGAAGGGAAACAAATGGGATGAGCTTTATGAATGTCCTGGCTAACTTTTCAAACTGCAGTTTGGGGAGAGGCAATGCAAACAGAACCCAGTGGTCTCATTGAGTTGAACAGACAATATCAAAGTTTAGGGAAACCAACAAGACTAAAATTTGTGAGGCAAATTATCAGGAAAAAAGGGGAGATGCACAGAGAGACATACAGAGAGCTTCAGAGGAGTCCCATTGAATCCTTAGATGAATATAGATCTATATGCATGGGGCAAAATTCCACAAGGTCAGAAAGAATCACTGGAAAGCAATAGACTAAACAATTTCAAGAGCCTACAGAGAGAAGGGAATAGCTTATGCTCCTACCATCCAGAGTGTCAACACCTCATAATACACAGGACATTGGATAGAGTTCTTAGAAGGTTTATAATTTAGTAATAGCAGTAAATTAGCTTTTCTTTTGACCCATCACAACAAATCTTAAAATTAATCCTGGTGTGGATCTGAAGAATCCCATGTAACTTAACTTTGTGATAGAACAAAGTCTAATGCTCTATCAAAAAAAGAACAACTATAGCATTCAACAACATAATACAGCATTCAACAACAGAGAAAACATAATATCCATATGTCACTTTGCTGTCTCTTAGCTCTAAATGCAAGCTTTGTGATACTGGAGCTGGACTCTGTAAACATATGCAGACTCTGTAAATATATCTCCTTTGCCAATTGGTACTGTGTTCAACTTTATCTTCAAAGGGTGCTGGGGTGGGGAAAGGTGTCACTGCATGCCTATTGCTCCGAAAGAAACTTATCTTCCTTATTCTGATGTGTTTTATCTCCACAGCTATGAATTGTGTTTAGGAGATCTAGTGGCGCTCATTCTCCAACAAGTTCACCAGAAACCCAACCAGAGTGTGGAGTGGCTGATGATAAAGTCTCTCCCTTATCCCCTTTAAAACCACTTTCTGATGACCAGCACTGCCCTACGGGCACCCCAGTTTATTGGCCACTTAACAAGCAGATTCTATAGACTAGCTATGGCCCACCCTGAACCCTCCAATGAATTTTTTAGCCATCCAGTGAACTTCTGATATGAAAAGCTTTGGTCTATGTCCTCTGGCAGGCTTCTTTTCCAATGGCAAGCTGAGTGTTCTCATGAGAGCCACACTATCTCCAACAGGGTCTGAATCTAAGCCCTAGAGGAGGGGATATGAGGAGGGATGCCACTTCCAAGTTTTTAATTCCTTCTTGGTACGCTTTCCCCTCAGCCCTGCAGAAAGTAGGGCTTCCTGCATTTGTTATTTCTATATTCCTCAGAGCACTTTTACCTTTTTTGTAGTAACTAATCACATTTTCTAGCAAATAGATTTTTTTGTTTTGAGATGGATTCTTGCTCTGTCACCAGGCTGGAGTGCAATGGCACAATCTGTGCTCACTGCAGCCTCCGCCTCCTGGGTTCAAGCAATTCTCTTGCCTCAGCCTCCTGAATAGCTGGAAATACAGGTGCACGCCACCATGTCCAGCTAATTTTTGTATTTTTAGTAGAGATGTGGTTTCACCATGTTGGCCAGGATGGTCTCAATCTCCTGACGTCGTGATCCACCCACCTCAGCTTCCCAAAGTGCTGGGATTACAGGCACAAGCCACCGTGCCCAGCTGCTAATAGTTCATTATATTAACTTGTCCTTATTCAAATTACTAATGTGGTTTCTTTCTTTACCTGGCCCTTAACTGATACATCTAGCATCCAATCAAAACTTACCAGGCATGGGGAAAAAAACAGGTATATGTGACTCATAATTGGTAGGAAAAAAGTAATTAATAAAACCCAGAAGTGACAGAGCTGATAGAATTAGTCATCAAAGACTTTAAAACATTATAAATACCCAAAGATGTAAAGGAGAACATGAACACAATTAGGATAAAATGGGAAATGTAAAACAAAAAGACCCAAAGACCATATAAAGATGAAAATTACAAACTAAAATGAAAAGTACACTGAGTGGGATTAACAGCAGATTAGACATTACAGAAGAAAAGATTAGTCAACTTGAAAGCAAAGCATTAGACACTATTCAAATATTGCACAAAGAGAAAAAAGGATGGAAAAAATAAACAGAGCCTCAGCCACCAGTGGAACAATGTCAGAATATCTAACATAGGTAATTAGAGTCTCAGCTGGAGGAGAGGGTAGGGACAGAAAAAAAGCCTCTGGAAAAAAAAAGGCTAAAACTTTTCTAAATTTATTTTATTTTATTTTTGAGATAGAGTCTCACTCTGCAGTACAGTAGCCCTGTCCAGGCTCACTGCAACCTCCACCTTCTAGGTTCAAGTGATTATCCCATCTCAGTCTTCTGAGTAGCTGGAACTACAGGTGCATGCCACCATGCCGAGGTATTTTTTTGTTATTGTTGTATTTTCAGTAGAGATGGGGTCTCACCATGTTGGCCAGGCTGGTCTTGAACTCTTGACCTCAAGTGATCAGCCCACCTCAGTCTCCCAAAGTGCTGGGATTGCAGGCATGAGCCACCATGCCTAGCCAACTTTTCTACATTTGAAGAAAACTATAAAATGAAAAAACATACCAAGGCACATGATAATCAATACTGCTGAAAATTAGTGATACAGAGAAAATTTTTTTTTTAAACAGAGTTTCACTCTTGTCTCCCAGGCTGGAGTGCAATGGTGCAATCTCAGCTCACCGCAACCTCCACCTCCCAGGTTCAAGCGATTCTCCTGCCTCAGCCTCCCAAGTAGCTGGGATTACTGGCATGCTCTAACACATCTGGCGAATTTTTGTATTTTTAGTAGAGACAGGGCCTCTCCATGTTGGTCAGGTTGGTCTCAAACTCCCGACCTCAGGTGATCCACCTGCCTCGGCCTCCCAAAGTGCTGGAATTACAAGTGTGAGCCACCGTGCCCCACAGTTTTTTCTTTTTTTGCCAAAGTATAACGTGTTACAAATTCTAAAACAAACAAAAAAGATAGAATCAAAACAGATAACAACCACAGTTCAAAAGAAAACAAACTTCTCATTTAAAATGGTCTACGTAAGCCTTTGGTAAGGGACAACACATCAAATGACTCCATAGGCAGATACTCTGGGACAAGTTACTCAATCTCTCTGTGCCTCAGTATCCTCAGCTATAACATGGTGATAAAACGAGTATTTATCTCATCAGGTTGTGAAGACATTTAAATGAGTTCATATATGTGAAACACTTCGAACAGTGTGTGGTACGTAGTAAGAGTTGAATAAATGCTAACAATTAACTGCTAGTCAATCAAACCATAGCAGTCTTTGATTCCCAGAAATAGAATAACAAGATTTTTGGTGGGGCGTGGTGGCTCTCACCTGTAATCCTAGCACTTTGGGAGACCAAGGCGGGCGGATGACCTGAGGTCAGGAGTTCGAGACCAGCCTGGCCAACATGTTGGAACTCCATCTATACTTTAAAAAAAGGCCAAAAGTTAGCTGGACGTGGTGGCACACACCTGTAATCCCAGCTACTTGGGAGGCCGAGGTGGGAGAACTGCTTGAACCCGGGACGTGGAGACTGCAGTGAGCCAAGATGGCACCACTGTGATCTGGGCGACAGAGCGAGACCCCATCTCAAAAAACAAAAAAATAAAAAATAAATTTAAAAGATCTTGTATAAATAATTATCAAACAACTAAAACCAAAACAATCACTAATACCATATTTTGAAACATTTTACTTGGAAACAATCTCAAACTTACAAAAAGTTACAGGAAAAATATAAAAAAATAAAGAAAAAAAGAAACGAAGAGTTACTAGAATAAAAATAGTATAAGGAACACTGGTATAGGTTTCACCCAAGTGACCTTATTGTTAACATTTTATTCCTCTATCATTTGCATGGCACATCACCGCAAATTTGTGTCCAGTTATTATAATTTTGATATTTGTTTTCTCTGTAAAGTAACAAACTACCACAAATTTAGCAATTTAACACCAATTTATAAGCTCATGGTTCTAAGAACTCTGGGCATAGCACAGCCAGCTTCTTTGCTCAGGGTCTTTACAAAGCTAAAATCAAAGTATTGGCCAGACTACACTCTTTTCTGGAAGCTCTGGGAAGAATCTACTTTCAAACCGATTCATGATTGATGGCAGCCATAGGATTGAGGTCCCCATTTCCTTGCTAGCTGTCAAATGTGGGGCACTCTCAGCCACACACATTCCAATATGATTTTTATTTTTTTAATTACTTTAAATATTATTTTTATTTTTTTAAGACAAAGTCTTACTCTGTTGCCCAGGCTGGAGTGCAGTGGCACAATCATGGTTCACTGCAGCCTCAACTTCCTGGGCTCAAGTGATCCTCCCACCTCAGCCTCCCAAGTAGCTATGACTACAGGTGCAGGCCACCATACGTGGCTAATTTTTTTTTTCAATTTTTTTTGTAGAGATGAGGTCTCACTAAGTTTCCCATGCTGGTCTGAAACTCCTGGGCTCAAGCAGTCCTTCTGCCTTGGCCTCCCAAAGTGCTGAGATTACAGAAGTGAGCCACCGTGCTCTGCCCACATTCTTTCCAATATGGCCCCATTTATCTTCAAAGCCGGCAATGAAAAATCTCCCTCATGGCAAACTCTTCTCAAATTTTGACTCACTTTCCCAAGTAAGAGCCAGTTCCTTTTAAGAGCTCACCTGATTATGTTAGGCTTACTCAAGAAAAGCCTGGATACTCTCTCTTAAAGTCATATGATTTGGGACCTTAATTACATCTGCAAAGTGTGTGCATAGCAGGACTTAGACTAGTATTTGAATAACTGAGAGAAGGTTATGTATATACCAGGGATAGGAATTTGTGGGGGCATCTCAGCATTCTGCCTGACACATACAGTAAGAGACTTTAAAAGTCTATGTGTAAGTCTTTTGGGCTGCCACAACAAAATACTACAGCCTATGGTGGTTTAAACAACAGAAATTTATTTTCTCACAGTTCTGGAGGCTGGAAGTCCAAGATCGAGGTGTTAGCAGGGGTGGTTTCTCTTGAGGCTGCTCTCTTCATTTGCAGATGGCTGGCTTCTCACTGCATCCTCACCTGGCCTTTTTTTTTTTTTTTTTTGAGAGATGGCGTCTCACTCTGTCGCCAGGCTGGAGTGCAGTGACGCAATCTTGGCTCACTGCAGCCTCCACCTCCTGGGTTCAAGCAATTCTCCTGCCTCAGTCTCCCAAGTAGCTGCACCACCACACCCAGCTAATTTTTTTATTTATAGTAGAGATGGGGTTTCACCATGCCGCCCAGGAGGACTATAGGCATGCACAACCATGCCCAGCTAATTTTTGTATTTTTACTAGAGATGGGGTTCACCATGCTGCCCAGGATGGTCTCGATCTCTTGACCTCAGGATCCACCTTCCTCAGCCTCCCAAAGTGCTGGGATTATAGGCATGAGCCACCACGCCCAGCCCACCTGGCCTTTTTCTCTGTGTGAACATTCCTGGTGTCTCTCTATGTGTTGAAATTTCCTCTTCTTGTAAAGCCAACAGTCAGATTGAATTAGGGCTTCGACATATAAATTTTGGGGGCACACAATTCAGTCTATAACAGTCTGGTAACAAAATTAAGAGCTAATATTTGAGCTGCTAGGCAGGTATTGTGCTAAAAAAAATTTGAAGGTTATCTCAATATAAACACTTAAATACCATCATAAGCAATTATATGAAATTCCAATCTCATCAAAATGTTTCCTTTATTATTTTTTATTTTTTATCTTTTTTCTTTTCCTCCTTTATTCTTAATTAGAAATTCCCTAAGATTTCTGTTGTGATTTGATTCTTAGAGTGATCTGTCTCTACTATAATGTGCTTCTATACTACATTCTAAGGTCAATTTCCTTCACCCATCAAGTTTTACTGAGCAGGTAAGCTTGGTACAGAGACATTAAGATGAGTTATCAAACTTCTTGCTCTAGAGAGCAAAATGTAGTTTTAAAAAAAAAGAGATGTATTTTATGTCTGTCTCTGTACTTTTTTTTTCTTTTTCTTTTTTTTTTTTTTTTTAAGACAGAGTGTTACTCTGTTGCCCAGGCTGGAGTGTAGAGGCGCAATCTCGGCTCCCTACAACCTCTGCCTCCCAGGTTGAAGCCATAAGCAATTCTCCTACCTCAGCCTCCTAAGTAGCTGGGATTACTGGCACGTGTCACCACGCTCAGCTAATTTTTGCATTTTAGGTATAGATGGGGTTTCACCATGTTGGCCAGGCTGGTCTCGACGAACTCCTGACCTCAGGTAATCCACTTACCTCAGCCTCCCGAAGTGCTGGGATTACAGGCGTGAGCCACCCTGCCTGGCCCTGTGTACATTTTAAAATACCTTACATAAAAAGTGTCAATTACAGGCCAGGCACAGTGGCTCTCACCAGTAATCCCAGCACTTTCTGAGGCCAACGTGGGTGGATCACCTGAAGCCAGGAGTTAGAGACCAGCTTGGCCAGCAAGGCAAAACCCAGTCTCTACTAAAAATACAAAAATTATCCAGGCATGGTGGCAAGTGCCTGTAATTCCAGCTACCAGGGAGGCTGAAGCAGGAGAATTGCTAAAACCTGGGAGATGGAAGTTGCAGTGAGCCAAGGTCTCACTACCGTACTTCAGCCTGGGCAGCAGAGCAGACTCTGGGGGAAAAAAAAAAAAAAAAAAAAGTGTAAGTTATAGTCATAGAATCGTTCTGCACAGTTAAGCTCTTATGAAACTCAGACACTGAAAAATGAAATAATAATTTCGAAAAAGAGACGACCTCTCTGAAGGTTTTGTGTTATTTTTGTGAGATTTCCTCAACCGTAACTGTACGGCAACACACTATTTCGTATGGGGCTTTAGACAGAACGTCGGTGATTGGAGAAAAACCACCTGGGATTTCACAGTCAGAAATAATGATAATGTAAAAATACCACACCTGACTAGGTAAGGGGCCTCAAATTCCACTCACTGTGCTCGAGAGAAAAAAAAGATCTCTGGCGGAACGCGGTGGCTCACGCCTGTAATCCCAGCATTTTGGGAGGCTGAGGCAGGAGGATGGCTTGAAGCCAAGTATTTAGGACCAGCCTAGGTAACATACAGAAAATAAAACATACTAACATAAAAAATAACTAACTAAAAATAAAAATTGTAAAATTAACCAGGCGTGGTGGCGGCCGCCTGTAATTCTAACTGCTAGGGGGGCTTGAGCCCAGGAGGTCAAGGCTGCAGTGAGCCATGGTCGCCCGTCACTGCACTCCAGCCTTGGCGACAGAGTGGAAACCTAGGATTTAAATTAAAAAATAAAAATAAAAAATAAAAATCTTTTTTCTCACTGTCCAACGCACTCACTTTTCATGCAAGTTGCTCTGAGAACTTCTCTCCTGGAAGCAAAGGCCACATTGCAGGTAACGAAAGAAATCAAATCTGCAGGCCCAGGCGCTTCCCAGCTGCGGGCGGAGTGGGGTGACGGCCCCCAGGCGAGGCGCCCCTCTGCGGCCCACCCCTAGCCCACTTCCGCTTCCCAGCGCCCATGGGTGGGCGGTGAGCTCCTCATCTCGCTCCGGGACCGTCGCCCATCGCTTCTCTCACGCCCTCTGCAGGAGCCTGGGCCAGGGACCGCCCCAGCTCGCCGCCCCAGGCTCATAAAAGGCCTCTGCGCCCGGACCCGAGCGGGCTCCGAGGCTGCTAGCTCCGTGCTTAACCGCGTATTCGCCCCCGCCCTCACCCCCGACAGTGGGATTTCTGTCCATGGAGGAGGAGGAGACCTACCTGGAGCTCTACCTGAACCAGTGCGCTGCTCAGGTGAGGCTGCCGCCACTGTCCCAGAGTCAGGGCCCAAGTCCCGCCGGGTCCTGTGTGCCAAGGGCTTTGCCTGCAATCTCTTAAAACTCGGCGACCCTTGGTTTCCCACGCCTTTCAGTTGAAGGTTAGAAGCTTCGAAAAGTAAAATAATTTGCCCACGGTTGCCAAACAGAGCTCGAACTTCGTCTAGCGCGAATCCAGAACCGTGCCCTCAGTCACCAGATTACAAGGCCCATCCCGGGTTGTTTTGGTTTTTGATTTGTTTATTGAGATGGAGTCTCGCTCTAGTGCGAATCCAGAACAGTGCGCTCTGTTACCAGATTACAAGGCCCATCCTAGGTTGTTTGGTTTTTGGTTTATTTGTTCATTCATTCTGAGATGGCGTCTTGCTCTGTCGCCCAGACTGGAGTGCAATGCGTCACCTCGGCTCACTGCAACCTTCGCCTCTCGCGTCCAAGCGATTCTCGTGCCTCAGCCTCCCGAGTAGCTGGGATTACAGGCACCTGCCACTACGCTCAGGTAATTTGTGTTTTATTAAAGGCGGAGTTTTGCCTTGTTACTCAGGCTGGTTTCCAAGACTTGACCTCAAGTCATCCACCCGCCTCAGCCTCCGGTAGTGCTGGAATTTCAGGCATAAGCCACTGCACCTGGCCCCCGGCCCGATTCTAAGGGACACGCACAGAGAGTGCTTAGTGCTTGCTGTAGCGACTTCGGGTTCCCAAAAGCTTCTGCTTTGATAGGGAAACAGACCCCCTGTCCCCTGCAGCATGGATACCAGTACTAGGCCTCCCTGGGAAGTCAAGTCTCTGGTGGAGCTAGTGGTCGCAGGGTTTGCCAAATGTGAACTGCAAACACCCGTGGCTTCTTTTAGTTAATTACTTTTAAGACTTTTAAATTAAAAATCCGTGTTCGCTTCGGCAGCACAAATACTAAAATTGGAACGATACAGAAAAGATTAGCATGGCTCCTGTGCAAGGATGACATGCAAATTCGTGAAGCGTTCCTTATTAAAAAAGAAAAAAATAATTAAAAATCCTTAGCGGTCGGGCGGGGCATGGTGGCTCATGCCTGTAATCCCAGCACTTTGGGAGGCAGATGTGGGTGGATCATTTGAGGTTAGGAGATCAAGACTAGCCTGGGCGACATGGTGAAACTTTGCCTCTACTAAAATACAAAGGCCAGTTGCAGTGGCTCATGCCTGTAATCCCAGCACTTTGGGAGGCCGAGGCCAGCGGATCACAAGGTCAGGAGATTGAGACCATTGTGGCCAACATGGGGAAACCCCGTCTCTACTAAAAGTACAAAAATTAGCTGGGCACGGTGGCAGGTGCCTGTAGTCTTAGTGACTCAGGAGGCTGAAGCAGATGAATCGCTTGGACCCGGGAGGCAGAGGCTGCAGTGAGCCAAGATGACGCCACCGCACTCCAGACTGGGCAACAGAGCGAGACTTTGTCTCCAAAAAAAAAAAAAAAAAATTAGCCATCGTGGTGGCAGGTGCCTACAGGCCAGTTACTGCGGAGGCTGAGGCAGGAGAATTGCTTGAACCTGGGAGGCGGAGGTTGCAGTGAGCCAAGGTGATGCCACTGCACTCCAGCCTGAGTGACAGAATGAAAAAAATAAAGATCTTTAGCATCAAATATTGTAGAAAAAAGTCTTTTGAAAAACCCCGCAAGATGGCAACTTTTTTTTTTTTGGTGGGAGAATTTTTTATAAAGACAATGATCAGTACTAAGGTAGAAATGGTGACTTTCCCTAGCATTTAACACAGCACAAAAGGGCCCAAGCAGGAAAGGTTCTGAGAAAGATGAATGGATACAGTTTAACAAAAAATGACTCCTGATGCAGTGAACATGCTACACAGACATCCTCTGAGGCATGTCCCTACAGGCAGAGCCTGCAGGGACACCGTCAAGGTTCCATTGCCATAAAACATCCCCTTTCAACGTCTCCTTGCCATTGCCTTACATGCTTGTGTAAGTTTAGCTTTGTTCCCTGATAAAATGCCATGATGGGGGAGGGGAAGAGAGACACTGAGGGTTGTAGCTTTGGAGCTTTAGCGTAAATTGCTCGAGGAGACACTTTCCATCTGGGACAGGTGAGGCCAAGGAGCCCTGCAGTGGAATCAGGGCCCATTAACCTCATCTCACTTTTCTTAAGGCCACTCTGTGGGCTGAGGGTGGGGAAAGATGGGAGCTTATCACATACTCAATACCAAATAGAGGTCAGAAATCTTATTTCAAGAGAATAGCTTGATTTTTTTTTTTTTAATGTTTCTTCAAAGTGCTTTTTTTAAAGAATTAGTCACCCCTGCCACCTGCTGGACTTGTAACAGAACACTCTAACAGGCTCTAGCCAGATGTCTGTATGTTAGCTGAAATAGCATTGTCACTGAGAAGATGCAATACAGTGCATTCCTGACCCTTCAGTTGTCAGAAAAGAAATAAGATCTTTTTGAGTTTCTCCTGCAAGCAGTGCTCAAAATCTGGAATCCAGGCCTGTGACTTGGGTGAAGTAGGTAGTAATGCATTCATCAAGGTAATTGATTTTTCCCCATAATAAAGCCCATGAATTTCACATTAGTTGCTTCCCTCAGGTGCACACCTCATTCTCTTCCTAGCTGGGTAATGGGAGTTCGGCAGCCTCCCCTGGACCGAAAATATACTGATTTAAACTATTCTTACCATTTACGTTTCAATAACATTTTTCCTATTGTAAATTCTTATAACTAGAACATTATAAAAATTCTTATGCCTTTGCCTAGAAGGAATAACGTTGGGTCTTTAGCGAGTCTTGATTAGCATTCAGTTATATCTTAAACTTCATTTATTCTATTTAAAATATTTTAAAAGTCAAAATTATTTCAAAGTTAAGTCAACTAAAGTTTATAATTAAATAGTGCAGTATATCTGTTCAAAGTATACAGCAATTTAGAGCATGGTTGCTCAATTGCCTCTATTGCAAATTGGAGTTAGAGAGTGGCAACTTATTAGGGATCTCACCAAAGTAGCGAAGATAGTTTATGAAGAATGCTTTTTCTGCATTTTAAAATATTCTCTCCTATTTCCATTAAGTGTGCTGTTATTGTAATAGAATCTTTTTTTAGGAGTCTAGCTCTGTTGCCCAGGCTGGAGTGCAGTGGCACGATCTTGGCTCACTTCAACCTCCACCTCCAGGGTTCAAGAGATTCTCCTGCCTCAGCCTCCCCAGTAGCTGGAATTACAGGCATGCACTACCATGCTTGGCTAATTTTTGTATTTTTAGTAGAGACATGGTTTCACCCTGTTGGCCAGGCTAGTCTCAAACTCCTAGCCTCAAGCCATCCACCTGCCTCGGCCTTCCAAAGTGCTGGGATTACAGGCCTGAGCTACCACACCCAGCCTATAATAGAATCTTAATGGCATTCTCTAGAAAGAAGCAGTGCACGAATATAAGCAATCTTGAACTGCCTGTTACATTGAATACATTGCCTACCGTGGTGATATCTCTTTTGTGTAACATGCTGCTCTGTCTGTTGTGTTTTTGTCTCTTTTGGGAACTGCCTAGGATGGCCTTGCCCCACCCAGGTCTCCCCTGTTCAGCCCAGTTGTACCTTATGATATGTACATACTGAATGCATCCAATCCAGAGACTGCATTTAATTCGAACCCTGAAGTCAAAGAAACATCTGGTGGTTTTTCATCTGTGGATCTTAGCTTCCTACCAGATGAACTTACCCAAGAAGATAAAGACCAGCCTGTCATTAGAAGCAAACATGAAACTGAAGAAAATTCTGAAAGCCAAAGTCAACAAAGTAGGTTGCCATCACCCAGCGAACAGGACACTGGGCTGGGCTTAAACAGCCCCAGTTTGTCAAATCCCCATTCACAACGGCACCCTGGTGATACTGACTCAGTCCAGGTCTCTCCTGAGAAACCAGACTCCAACTCCTTGCCTCTGACATCCATGACTCCCATGACACCAGTGACCTCTGTTTCAGAGTGTTGTGGAATTGTACCTCAGCTACAGTAAGTTTTTATTTTTGTTTTAATTGAGCACATTGGGTACACATTTTATATTCCTGAATGCGATGATAACTAATTTCAGGTTAACAATGTAGGGAAAAGAACTTCGGATCTGATAATTATCAGTTCTAAATGGATTGTGGCTTTAGACAGTCTGGGTATCTGTAAGGTGAAGCACTAATTCTTGATCCTCTATGATGGGCAGAAGGGAGTTAAAGATTAATAGATGCATTATTGGGATTGTATTTTTTATACTAAAGCACTAAAGTTGCTGAGAATTGTGAGTAGGGTTGGATAAACACCAAGGATATAAAGATGTAAAATTGAGTTTGATTTGCAAATTGATTCAGAATTGTGATTTATATTTTGAGGCATTGTTTTGAAAAAAGATCTAAAACTTAATTTTAGCAGCTAGTCATGAAATTTTAGGAAAGGCTATTTTAGCACTTCACTTTGGGATTTTACATTTTACTAGGAACCATGTTACCATGTATTTCACATTTGGAATAAGTCTCCCCCTAGGAAATTGCTAAGGTATAATCTAAGAAACGAGAAAATAAGTTGTTTTTATCTTTTTCTTTTTTTCTGTTTGTATCTGATATACTTTTCAAAATGGACTTATTTCTTCAGGAATATAGTTTCCACTGTGAACCTGGCCTGTAAGTTGGATCTCAAGAAAATAGCTTTGCATGCAAAAAATGCAGAATATAACCCAAAGGTAAGATTTCTCAGTATTCCTTTCAACAATTAGCTTCTCTTTAGATTTACTTTTCTTTTTCTTTTTCTTTTTTTTTTTTTTTTTGAGATGGGGTTTCACCATGTTGGCCAGGCTGGTCTCGAACTCCTGACCTCAAGCAAACCACCCGCCTTGGCCTCCCGAAATGCTGGGGTTACAGGTGTGAGCCACCGCGCCTGGCCTTAGATTTACTTTTCTTCATATCATGACATTGACTAATTCCTCTGTTTTTTCCTTAAACAACTGGAAAAGCTTTTGGCAACTGAAGGTTAATATCTCACTCTGTTTTGAGTGATAAAAAATAATCTCATTCTTTATGCTGAATAAAGAAGTAATGAAGCAGTTCCTTGGAGATAAGCTCTTTCCCTTGTCAGTCAAAAAGATTTTTCAGTATGACTGTAATTTTCCACCTGACTATTGGGATGCAAACTTTCTTAAAATGCCATCATATTTTTGGAAATAATGTCTGCTAAATGTTGTCCTAGTTACCTGACACTAACCTATCTTTCCATTTACAATTCTTCTTATTGAGAAAGCTAAATTGCTTAAAGTATAAAGTTCAAGCTTCTACTTACTAATGTAAGATTCAGGGATTTTTTTTTTTTCTTGCCCTTCAAAGCTTAATAAAATCTGTTCTTTGTTGTATCCTGCCAAGGCCAAGCATCCTGTTTTCAATGGTTTGTTTACCTAGGGTAATTGGATTTCTTGACGATTTGCTAGGCTCTGTACTTAGGAGTATGAAGATCAGTTAAGACCTGCTTCCTACTGGGAAGAAGTTCTCTGGCTTAGGTGGTGGAGGATTTATGGAATTAGATGAAAAAAAGTCACGTTAGTAGGAACCTAGAGACCTGGCAGGCATCAGCTATTCATGTATTAAGTATTTGTTTTTGCTGTTGTGGTAGTACTGTTGCTGACATCTGAATTTAAACGTTACCCGAATACAATAAAGCTTTCCTTTTGATATTCATACAGCGGACAATGGTGAGGACAGATGCTCAAAGATGAGCTAACAGCTGCAGCTTTGATCACATTATTAAACAATCAGCATTTCCAGCAACTTTTGTCCACCATCCTCAGCACACCTTTCATTTTGGATGAGGGGTAGGGGTAGGCAGGGTTGGGGATGAAGTGTACAGTAGCTCTCTGAACTTGTGCTTGATACCCAAAGAAATTGTGGCTTGGCCTGTAAGCTAGTACCCACCCGTTTCCTTCCTAGCTTAATCTGGGAGAGAAGTTGGGGTGAAGAGTGTCTGTGTAGGAGCAGACCACTTGATGACAGGTCCATGAGTCAGCATCACCTGGAGGGCTTGCTGATGCTGCTGGTCTTGGATGACACTAAGAACTATAGGAGGCAAGAACTTGACATCAACTTTCTGTCAGTCATCTCTACAATGCCTGTCATATAGACTCTTTTGCATTTTGGTTGCTTTTCAGTACATTTTAGAGTCTTCGTGAGCCTTTAACATGCTTCCCCCACCCCCCGCAAAGATTCATCAAAAGGCCAGGCGTGGTGGCTCATGCCTGTAATCCAAGCACTTTGGAGGCCAAGGCGGGTGGATCACCTGAGGTCGGGACTTCAAGACCAGCCTGACCAACATGGTGAAACCCCGTCTTTAAAAAAATAAATAAATAAACAAAAAGATTCATCAAAAGAAAAGAAGTATGTCAAAGTAAAAAGCAGAGAATCTGACAAGTTTGGGTTTTGAATCTTAACTTTACCATTTCCTGTGTAACATTGGAGGTTAAATAGCTACTTGTTTTCCCTGAGCCCTAGAGGAGGATGATAATGAACACAAGTTCATCCTATCATCAGGATAAATAGGAACTGAAACATAACAGGCCTTCAAATTCTAGCAGTTACTGATACTATTTTTTACCTGTTAATAAGTACATTTTAGAATCATCATGATTTTTGTTAACCTTAATGTAGGGAGAATAGACGAGACGTTTAGTTTTCCCATCCAATCTGTTTCTTTGAGATTTTCGTATCCAGCTCAGCTTTTCAACTGGGATAATGTTAACTCCTAGCAGAGTCTGATTCTCTTTTGGTTTCTGGGTATAGAGATTTGCTGCTGTCATCATGAGGATCCGAGAGCCCAGGACAACAGCACTTATATTTAGCTCTGGGAAGATGGTCTGCACGGGAGCCAGAAGGTATGAGGAGTTATCCCTTCACCCTTACCAGAGAAACAATTTAGTATTAAAACAAGGAAGCATAGAATTAATGTGCTAAAGCACAGAGTAGGGGCAAAGGGCCTTTCTCTGCTGAAGACTTTATTCAATGAAATGTCACATTTTGAGTTAAAAACAGTCTTACAATACTGACTTGGGCCAGACACGGTGGCTCACAGCTGTAATCCCAGCACTTTGGGAGGCCTAAGCAGGAGGATTGCTTGAGCCCAGGAGTTTGAGACAGTATGGGCAACATAGTAGACTTCATCTCTGTTTGAAAAAAAAAAAAAATCTAAAAGACAGCTGGATGTGGTGCTGCATGCCTGTAGTCCTAGCTCTTTGGGAGGCTGAGGTGGGAGGATCACTTGAGCCCAGGAGTTAGAGGGCAGTAGTGAGCTATGATCATACCACTGCACTGCAGTCTGAGTTACAGAGCAAGACCCTGTCTCTGGTAAAAATAATAATAATAATAATAATAATAATAATAACAAAATACTGACATAGTCCCATTTTACAGTTTATCCTATTAAGCCGAGGGAACTTAACTGTGCTGTTACAACTTGTTTCTAAGGTGAATTTTTTTAAAGTTGAAGTAATGTTGAAGTGTGTTATAAGCCTGGAGAAGTAGTTATTGTGAATTTTTCTCATTGCAGATAAATGGATAGAACTTTCTAAAGGAGCTAAATTAGACATTGCTTCACCATAAGTTTGAACATTAACTCAGGAGGCATCCCTTAAAAGTCTCCTCTCTCCTGGCTTTTACGCAGAGGAAGCCCTGTGTTGATGGGTATTCTTTGAGCATAACACTCTAGTGAGAGAGCCCGTTCTCTCCTGTCGGTGTTAAAAGATGAGAAGCAAATTGTTCTCCTGAAAGGCTATGCCAATTTCTTGCTCTAGAAATGTACTAAGTGTTCATTTTATCCTCTGAACACTGGGTGTCAATATTCTTTTTATGTTTGCTAAATTGATTGGCAAAAAGTTACGTTGTTTTTCATTTCTTTGGTTTACTAGTGAGATTAACTTTTTAGAATCACAGAAATTGCTATGTCTTTTGCCCAATTTTCTATGGAGATACTTATCTTTTGTTTTTGTGTTTAACTATTTTAACCATTTTATACTGTAAATATATTTTTCTCAGATCAGTTTATAGTGTTTTATGGCGTGGTTTTTTGTTGCTGTTGTTGTTTTGTTTTTTTGTTTTTGAGACAGGGTGTCACTCTGTTGTCCAGGATGGAGTGCAGTGGTGAGATCTTGGCTCACTGCAACCTCCATCTCCAGGGCTGAAGCCATCCTTCCAGCTCGGCCTCCCAAGTAGCTAGGATCACAGGCATGCACCACAAGGCCCGACTAATTTTCGTATATTTTTTTTGTAGAGACAGAGTTTCACCATGTTGCCCAGGCTGGTCTCAAACTCCTGGGCTCAAGTAGTCCTCTCACCTTGGTCTCCCAAAGTGCTGGGATTACAGGCATGAGCTACTACATCTGGCCAATGGTAGGGTTTTTTTGTTTTGTTTTTTTTTAACACAAATGTTGGAGGGTATAGTCATTTTATCCCATTTTTCTTTGTTTTCTACATTTGGCTTTACCCTTAAGGCATTTGTGCTACAATATTATATAAATATTGACTTTCTTTTTCTTTTCTCTCTCTTTTTTTTTTAATATGGAGTTTCACTCTTGTTTCCCAGGCTGGAGTGCAATGGCGCAATTTCAGCTCACTGCAACCTCCATCTCCCAGGTTTAAGCGATTCTCCTGCCTCAGCCTCCTGAGTAGCTGGGATTTCAGGCACCCACCACAATGCCCAGCTAATTATTGTATTTTCAGTAAAGACGGGGTTTTGCCATGTTGGCCAGGGTGGTCTCAAACTCCTGACCTCAGGTGGTCTGCCTACCTCAGCCTCCCAAAGTGCTGGGATTGCAGGCGTGAGCCACCACGTCTGGCCCAAATATTGACTTGACTATATTTTTCCAGTCTTTTTCAGATCCTGCTTTGTGTTGGGAAAAGGATAGCTGGTATTTTGATTCATCTAGTGCCTTCTCTAGATGGAAACATTCCATATCTGCACTGTTTAATGCAGTGGTGTAGCCACTACTCATATGTGGCTATTGAGCACTTGAAATACAGCTGAAACAACCGAGGGACTGAATTTAATTTATGTTAATTGGACAGAGCAGATCTGGAATTTTATTTCAATGTAAAATAATTATTTTTCCCAAATGATCAGTCGGTACTCAGATACATTTATTGAAGAATCCATTGTTACCACATTTCCCACTACCTGTTTTTACATATTAAGTTCTTCACATGTGTCTGAGTACATTTTCTGAACTTTCTCTTATTTCGATCCTAAGAATCCCCATTTTAAAGTGATTAGTGGACAGTTGGGCCAGATATCTGTAACAGTGTTCATTTCAGCATTAGAACAGGGAAAACCTAATTTAATGATTGGTTTTCAATGTGAAGTCATAAAGTAAAATTGTATTAGTCATATACACACACTACTGAGCTGAAAGGATGGCCACATTGTATTAAGTTGGAGGGGAGATGGAGAAGTAAGCAACTAAATGGTGTTTGTTACCCAACTTCTATTGTAAAATACGCTCATGTTACATATTACACACATTCCTGAGTATCTTTTCTTGTCTGAATTTATTTGGTTCCTGAAATCTGATAGTGAAAGTTTGATAGTCCAGATAATAAGAGATATTTGCTATCTAAATATATTTGGTTTTGAAGTTTTGGACAGTGAGTGAGAATTTGGTTAATAAGAGGTGCCAGTATTATCTCCAACATTTTTTCCAAACCTATTCTCTTTAGTTGTAATAGCAAGAGTGTGAGGGAATACCTGTGTTTGCATAGGAAAAGTGCAGAAGATCAAATTTAGGTGGTTAGCATCACTACGGGTGAGAGTTTAAGATTTTTAAACTATTTTCTAATGTTTGTGCCATGAACACGTATGCAGACTTTGAACTACTAGTTGTTTCGATAGAAACGTCTGTGTCCTTAGAATATCACAGCTGATATCTCAAGAAACTACAGGACTATGCGAACTTGAAATTTGAACTTATTTACATCATGGGAAATGTAATAGATCAGTTAGGCAAAAATGTAGTTGTTCAAAATGGTAACAGTTTATTACACTGCTAATCTGAGGACATGGCCTTGCTAAGGACATTTCAGGAGTGAGAATTGGGTGGAGAGAGCCAAGGGCAGTGCTGTCCACCTGTAGTCAATATAGTGACTAGATAGAGGATCAACACAGAGGCCAGGGGCAGTGGCTCACACCTGTAATCCCAGCATGTTGCAAGGCTGAGGTGGGGAGGATCACTTGAGTCCTGGAACTTGAGCCTTGCCTGGACAAGACAGCAAGACCCTGTCTCTATAAAAGGTTAGGCAGGCATGGTGGTGCTTGTTCCTGCAGGCTACTTAGGAGGCTGAGGCAGGAGGATCACTGGAGCCCAGAACTTCAAGGGCACAGTGAGCTATGATTGCACCACTGCACTCCTGCCTGGGTAACAGAGCAAAACCCAGTCTCTTTGGGGGGGGAAAAAAAAAAGTGGGTGAGGAGAATCAACATTAAATGAAGTGACACATATACGAAGTAATGAATACACAAGAGGGGGCAGTGCTGGTGAAGGATCTGGAGAAGGGAATCAAACACTTGCTTTGGTCCAGGCAAACAAGTTCAAACTGGCTTTTCTTTCAGGTGTTTCTATTTACAGCCTAAAAATAGGGCCAACCCATGAGCGGGTGGAATTCACCTGATTCACCTGCCAGGTGTTGGTACCTGCTGTTTTGTTTTGGCAGTAACAGTTGAAAAATGCCTAAGGAGAAATGAAGCCTCACCTCTTGGGACTTAACATGCTCTGATAAGAATTTAGGGGTGCAGCAGGACAGACACTTAAGGACATAGCCACAGAATAGGACAAATTCTTGTCCTTCTTGTGTTGAGTATGAATTGAATGAAGAGTGGGTGAGAAAGCCAAGCAAAACAAGGTGGATTTTGAGGTATTTTCATGTGGTTGTTTTGGATAATGTGTCCAATAACGACTCAGGAAGTGATACCTTGTCTATGCCACTCAATCAGCATGTATCTTACCTCCTTATATGCGATTTTTTTTTGTATGCATGTGTCCTTATTTTTTCTTGTTTCCTTCTTTTTTCTTTTTCTTTATTTAGAGAGGGAGTTTCACTCTTGTTGCCCAGGCTAGAGCACAACGGTGTGATCTTAGTTCACTGTAACCTCCGCCTCCCAGGTTCAAGCCATTCTCCTGCTTCAGCCTCCCAAGTAGCTGGGATTACAAGTGCCGGCCACCACACTCAGCTAATTTTTTTTTATCTTTTGAGTAGAGATGGGGTTTTGCCATAATGGTCAGGCTGGTCTCAAACCCCTGATCTCAGATGATCCATCCGTCTCAGTCTCTCAAAGCGCTGGGATTACAGGTGTGAGCCACCGTGCCCGGCTGTTGTTCCCTTCTAAATGGGACATACTTTGAGACCAGATGAACGCTTCCCAACCTGTAGTGAGTAGCAGTTACCTAGTGGACTCGTTAAAAGACAGATTGCTCTGTCCCACCCCCAGAGTTTCTGCATGTCTGAGGTGGAACCTGGGACTTTGCATTTCTAACAAGTTCCCAGGTGAAGCTGCTGGTCTGGGGACACACTTTGAGAACCCTTGGAATAGTTTTAGCAAACTATTAAGTAAAAGAAAAATTACCTCACGTGAAAAGTGACAAATGAAGACAAAAATTTGTTTATGATTCTGTTCAACAACTGTACAATTGTATAAGGCCTTTTACAAGGTGTTAGGGACCAAAGTATGGGAAGTAAGTCCTCCTCACAAAGCCTCCATCTTCATAGTATACGTTGAAAGATAAATATGGTACAAATGATAACAATCCAATACAATCCCAGTAGTGTAGAGAATGTAGTGATTAAAGCATCTTTAAACATATTTGCCCCTCCCCAGTGAAGAGCAGTCTCGACTTGCAGCGAGAAAATATGCTCGTGTGGTGCAGAAGCTTGGGTTCCCTGCCAGATTCCTCGATTTTAAAATTCAGAACATGGTTGGAAGCTGTGATGTGAAATTTCCCATCAGGCTGGAAGGTTTGGTGCTAACCCATCAGCAGTTCAGTAGGTATGACAGTTCTATAGCTTGAACTTTGAATTTACCAAGATACTCAAGTTAAGTTATAGGTTGCTTATGTAACGTATCTTTCAGAGAATTTTTTTAAAGGTTGGGGACACAGTGGTGAAAATACTAAGATGCTATGCCTGAGTCCTCATAGGTCACCACATGTGCCCAGTCTTTTGAAATCATGGTTCTTAAACTTAAATTGCTTAGCAATCACTAAGCTTATTAAAGCACACATCCCTGGCTGGGCTTCTTCACCAGGGATTTTGCTAGAATTTGTGCTTCTAAAAAGCTCAAAGGTGATGCCAGTGCTGCTGGTCAGAGGACCATGCATTGAGATCCACTGATCTTTAGATTTGTAAGCATACACATAGAAAAGAAGCACACACATAGCTTGGCAATGGCACTGACAAGATTAAGCATGTGAAATGGACTAGGCCAGTAGGAAGTGGCTGACAGCTGGTGAGGGGAGAATGGAATGGAGAGAAGCTGAGAAAAGAATGGCTGTAGCACATTCCAAGAAAGGAGTCCTAACTAGTTTTTCCCCTATATGAGTGTGTGTGTGTGTGTGTGTGTAAGGGGGGGGAGGGGGAGAGAGAGAGAGAGAGAGTGTGTGTGTGTGTGTGTGTGTGTGTGTGTAGCTGCAGCCCCCATCACAGTGTTGTCTTTGGTACATTCCTTTCCCTGGGGAGTATCTCTAGACTTCCTGACTTCAAACTTCACATCTCAACAGCTAGTGCTCCTCCCTCACCCCAGCTGTTTTGGTGATTCGCTCATCTAGCCCAGGCCCTCAGACAGCAGGGACAGACTCATCAACACCAAATCCGTCGGCTCACTGATACATATATCTAGGCTAGGGCACTTGACCTGGGTTGGAATCACAGATGCTCTTAAGTCCTCTTGGTCAAGCTTGAATTGATGTCCTTTCGTTCAAACATTTTACCCTCTCTTGGCCATCGAATGATTATCCTGTTAATAGAGTAGATAGGGATCCTATTGCTGTGCTTTCCCTAACATTTGTTAGCTTTCCTCTCAGACATGATCTGAGTGGAAGTTAAAAATTGCTTTTTCTTCTAAAATATTTTCATTCATTTTGAGATTTAGCTTTTACGATATGCTTATTTTGCTTTTGACATGTTTTTCTCTTGATTGTGGTTTCTTTTTTCAGTTTTTTCACTTACGCTATTGAATCCCTAAAATATACGCTATTATTCAAAAATCTGAGCACCCTATGAAGTCCTCCCGTTCCCCCGTGCAAGACATGTTACCTGTTTAGGTATCTTTGTTCCTTCAATCTTGGTATAATTTGCAAATTCCTAGTAAAGCCTTTGTTTCTTCCAGTGCTTAGGTTGTCTTATGTTCCCGACTCTCAAGTCATGAGCCCCCAGCCTATTTTTCTCTGAATCAGCTTAGAGTACATTAGCAAGAGCTGTGCCTGAACTCAGGTTGTGTGTCTACGTTAGACTTAGCCTTCCCTTCTGGCCATTCAGGGCTCTAAAATGATGTGTGCAGTTATTCCCAAGTTTCCCTTCACTGCTTTTTTGCCAATAATGCTTCCTTGCAGAGCAGATCTAAGTCTAGAATATGTGCCCCTTGTTATTACCAGCTTCTGGAAGAGTTGCCAGTAGGCTGAAAATACATCAGATGGAGTGGGCTCATCTGTGTTCTGTCTTCTCCTGGGACAGCTTTATGATCTCACTCGTCTTTTTTTTTTTTTTTTTTTTTTTCTGTCTGGCCAGGAAGCTTGCTTTGTATTCCCACAGCTGTCTATTTCTAGTCTCATTCTTGACTCCGCCTCATCCTCTCCACGTCAGCCTCAGGTTATGGATTACAACTCCAGAGTGTGTATTCTTGACACTGGGAATGTTAAAAACGCCTCTTAGCAGGTTTGAATTTTTAACACAAGGCCTCTCTGATTGTCTAGCTCTGTGGGGAACCATGGCACAACATCAGTTATAATTATTAGGCCAAATTTGCCTTGTGTTAAACCCTTAAGGTCATTCAGTTCCCCAGGTTCTGCCAATTGGTATGTCACCATTTAATAATACAAGTATCTCCTTTTGTTACCAGGCACTTTCTTTGTTAATCTTTCTATGTGAAAATCATTACCACAGTTGTCAATGATAATTTTTCCCTCTTTAATTTTTTTTTTTTTTTTTTTTTGAGACAGAGTTTCACTCTTTTGCCCAGGCTGGAATAAAGTGTCATGGTCTCTACTCACTGCAACCTCCACCCACCAGATTCAAGTGATTCTCTTGCCTCAGCCTTGTGAGTAGCTGGGACTATAGGCCCCTGCCACCATACGTTGCTAATTTTTGCATTTTAAGTAGAGATGGGGTTTCACTATGTTGGCCAGGCTGGTCTAGAACTCCTGACCTCAGGTGATCCACCCACCTTGGCCTCCCAAAGTGCTGGGAATACAGACGTGAGCCACTGTGCCCAGCCCCCTCTTTAATTTTTAATTCAAAGATATCCTGATAATAAATACTTGATATATGAAAAAGATCTAGGTGACTGCCATGTAGCAGATGCTAGGGTGATAATGGCAAGTCATACAGCTATAGCTCCTGGCCCACATAGAGATCACTGTCTAAAAGAAAAAATGGACAAGTCAATCACAGCAATACAGTGACAGTGAAGGTAAGGCCCTTCAGGGGCTATGATACCATAAAGCAAGGTCTTTAATATAATTGGGGGTGGGTTGAGATCAAGGAAGACTTTTTTTTTTTTTTTTTTTTTTTGAGACAGAGTTTCGCTCTTGTTACCCAGACTGGAGTGCAATGGCACGATCTCAGATCACCGCAACCTCTGTCTCCTGGGTTCAAGCAATTCTCTTGCCTCAGCCTCCCGAGTAGCTGGGACTACAGGTGCGTGCCACCATGCCCAGCTAATTTTCTGTATTTTTAGTAGAGACGGGGTTTCACCATGTTGACCAGGATGGTCTCGATCGCTTGACCTCGTGATCCACCCGCCTCGGCCTCCCAAAGTGCTGGGATTATAGGCGTGAGCCACTGCGCCCGGCCAAGGAAGACTTTCTTGGGGAAGTAACATTTAAAGTCAGACTTGAAGGATGGGTCAAAGTGAGGTTGGCCAAGAACTTGGCAGGTGTTCGGAATTCTCAATCTTTGTGAAACGTTCTCCAACCCTAACCAAAACCACTCTCCTTCTCTGCCTCAGCCCTCTTTTGGAATGAGGCAGAGAATAAATAAAATGAAGTAAATCCCTAATTGAGACCTCATTATGTTGGTAACCTTAAAGCCATTGTTCTAAAAGCCAAGTGCAGTTCAGCATCCTTTACATACCAAAGTTTTTCTTTCCTCTTTTCTACATCTTAAAATGCAGCTGGAAGATGAAATGGAAATCTTCCTTTTGTGTCTCCAGTCTTCATTCTCTTGGCCTGGATCTCAGAGTCCTGGAGGGGTTTTTGGGGCTCCCTCTAGTATCGTGGTCTCCCCAGTGTCGGGAAGTGGCTAGTGGGTGAAAGTCTGGACAGGCTCTGCAGTAAGACCGAGTTGTGTTCCAGGAAGACAGTTCCACCCACAGGGACCTCCTATACTTGAGATGGTCAAGCCTCACTTCAAGATATACCTTTCTGGAGCCAGTAAGAGGTTCCACATCAGCTATTGTTTTGGGTCTTGTTCATTGCTGAGCTGAATGGAGTTTTTCCATTCAGTCTGGATTCACCCTTTAAGTGCAAAGATGCTAGTGTTCCATTGCTTGGATGCCTTTTTTTCTTCTATTTTTTGTCCATTAGCCACTGCTTTGAGAATAGTTTCACTCGCCTCCTCTCACCTCCTGACTTCTTTTTGGTAGGTTCCTCAAGCCTTTCTAGGAATCTGCCCTCCTCTCCAGGCTGGAGTGGGGAGAAACAGCTCTCAAATGCCACCGTCCTTTGCTCCAAGGAGAAGCCAGCTTACATTTAGTAGTAAATATGAGTTACTATTTATAGCAACAAATCCTGAATTTTAAAAACTTGGGATAAATGGATTATCTTTATTTATATAGCACCTGTTCAAATACAAATAGCAGTGACCTAGAAATATTTTTAGGTTCTATCTGCTATAAATATTAACTTCATCAGTTTATAAATGCATACAAAATGTATTTATTATTAGGGAATTTGGAAATCCAGAAAAACGTGTATTCTTATTAACAGACTTTCTTGAAAAGATAGAGAATGTTTAACCAACAAGATCTTAATACATTAAATCAGATGCCCTAAGTTACGTTGATTTCTAATAACCATCCAGGATGGCTTGCACTTGAAAAAGTGTTATGACCAAAAATTAATTGTTTCTAATTTCCATAAGATACTACCTAGGACACTCCAAGACTCTCTTTTCATCAACATTGTTAAAAGGTTTTCGATAAACTAGCTAACTTATTTACAACTGCTTTAATATGCACTTTAATATACTCAGCCTTACACGTTATGGGAAAGGAACTGAATAGTGTTATTTTTAACATTTTCCTTTTACATCTTAACAGTTATGAGCCTGAACTGTTTCCTGGTCTTATTTATAGAATGGTAAAACCACGAATTGTGTTGCTTATCTTTGTATCTGGAAAAGTTGTGTTGACAGGTAAGTGCTCAGATTATTTTCTGACTCATAAAATGTCATCGCTATGCATGTGCTTTGCTTATTCTTTTAAATACCTTTGTTCACCATGGTAAAGTAATTCTTGTTGATAGAGAATACCTGGAATGAAAAATAAGAAAGGAATGACATCACCCATAGGTCCCAATACCTAAAACAATAATTTTTTTCATGTTTTTGTCATTTTATTAAGTATTTCATCTTTACACTCTGATTTTTAAAAAATTATCCAGGATAACATATATGGCTTAGACTTACTGTTACAAACCCTTCATAAAGGCTTTTAACAGCCACACGAGGTCCTAACACAGGGGTCAACAAACCCTTTTCTGGAAAGGGTCAATATTTTAGGCTTTGTGGATTTCTAGAAAGGCTTGAAGAACGTACCAAAAAGAAGTTAGGAGGTGAGAGGAAGTGAGTAAAACTATTCTCAAAGCAGTAACTAATGGACAATTACTGAGCACTGTCATTGTAGTGTGAAACAGCTATGAACGTTACATAAAGGAATGGGCTCTGAGATGTGAATTTCATGTCACATAATTGGTGTGTCATGTAATATATTTTCCCTGACTACTGAAAAAGATAAAAACCATTCTTAGCTGACACCTAACAAAAACAGGCAGCAGGCTGGCTTTAGCCAGCCGACCTACCTTTCCTGAACCCATTCTAACATATTGTTGCATCGAACTTACTGTCCCATTGTTAGATAGGTAAATGTTCCTTCTTTGTTTGCTACTTATAAAAAGCAGATGTTTGGCTGTTTTTACTGTAGAAAAATTACGTTATTAGTGTGGACACTCAGAAATGGGACTTTGATTTAAGGCTATATCTGTTTTGTTCTTGGAACAAATCACCCCCAAAAAATTATTTTTTGAGATGGAGTCTTGCTCTGTTGCCCAGGCTGGAGTGCAATGGCGCAATCTTGGCTCACTGCAACCTCTGCCTCCCAAGTTCAAATGATTCACCTGCCTCAGCCTCCCAAGTAGCTGGGACTGCAGGCACCCGACACCACACCCAGTTAACTTTTGTATTTTTAGTAGAGAATTTAATATCATATGGAGTTTCACCACATTGGCCAGGCTGGTCTCAAACTCCTGACCTTGTGATCCGCCCGCCTCAGTCTCCCAATGTGCTGAGATTACAGGAATGAGCCACTGCGCCCAGCCTACAGAAAGTTGCTAGTTTGTCTAATTTTGTCTTTTTATACATTTTACTCTCCTCTACCATAATGAATACCAAGTTGATGCAGCCTGAGCCAAACTGATCTCCATGCCCCATCAAAATAGCTAGCCAATCAAATTAACACTACATATTCTTATCACTAATTTTGGATGACTCCTTTTGACCTTTATTTTTATCTATGTGGCTGTTCTTTGGTTCAGCCTTTGTTCTAAGATTATCCTATTATAATCCTATTGCCTTTATCCTATTGTAGCTTTAATACTCATGGTATGTCTAATAGGGCCAATTTCCCCTGATTACTAATTTTTGTATTTCTTAGCTCCTCTTAAATATATATTCCTCCAAACTGGAATTTTATAAAATCTTGCCTCATCTAAAAAAATTGAGACTTATATTACCTGAATTCAGAAAAGTTAAGTCATAACTCAAGAGTCCAGCAGAACAACATGTCTGTTTTAAGTGTTCTTTTATAACTCTGGGTTTTGTAGTTTGCTTTTCTCTAAGAAATAATTAATGTGCTTTCAAAGTGGGAGAAGTTTCTGGGTGCAGTGGTTCACACCTGTAATCCTAGCACTTCAGGATTTTGAGGCGGGAAATTGAGGCCGGGAGATCACACGAGGCCAGGAATTCAAGACCAGGCTGGCCAACATGGTGAAACCCAATCTCTACTAAAAATACAAAAATGAGCTGGGCAAGGTAGCAGGTACCTGTGACCCCAGCTACTTGGGAGGCTGAGGCAGGAGAATTGCTTGAACCCGGGAGGCAGAAGTTGCAGTGAGGCAAGATTGTGCCACTGCACACCAGCCTGACAGCAAGACTCCATCTCAAAAAAAAAAAAAAGTGGAGAAAGTTTGTTTGGAATCCAAGAACCTTTTGAATGCAGCAAACTACACTTCCTCAGATGCCACTAATTTAGAGTCTGGAGTAATTAAGATCTTCTAGTGACTGACATACAGCTTAATTCTATATGTCCTAGAGGAAGTGAGAAAAGCCTGCCAACAAAATTGAATAGCACAGATATCAGAGGCAAGTACATACCCTACTTAAGGAAATACACTTTCAAGTCCTTTGGAAGGAAACTTTCATAAGTGCTGTGTATCATTACAAATAAATCTTATTTAAAAGTGCAAATTGCCAAGTATAGGCAAAGTTCCTATTACAGATTTCTTTAAATGTCCTTAATTCAGATCAGCTTTCCCACTTACCCCAAATTTCTTTTAGAAAGCTTTCATGAACACATTGGCCAGAAGTTTCAAACCACAAAAATAAAGGCTTGTTACTTTACTGAAGACTACAATGTACTTCCCTTAAAATTTCTAAGTATAACAGAATAGGAAAATTTAAATTTCTTCATTCTTGCAAGATGTGGATCATAACTCTTCTGGATTGGGTGATGAAATATATTAACTGAAATCCAAATACTGCTTATACTGTGAAGTAAAAGTTAATCCATGACTTTACTACTGAAATGATAAATAATTTCATAGTATACTGTCTTAAACTATTTTGCCTAGAGCTACATGATTTAGGTTATTTTTGCCTCAGCCTTAGAGATAAATGTTCCTTATTCCTTAATCCTGTGTCTCTAGAGTCTTTTCAACCACAAAGGGATTAAAAACTGAAGGGCCTGTCTAGACACGGTGCTCACGCCCGTAATTGCAGCACTTTGGGAGGCTGAGTTCCAGACCAGCCTGGCCAATGTGGCGAGACGCTGTCTCTACTAAAAATATAAAAATTAGCCTTGCACTGTGATGCACGCTTGTAGTCCCAGCTACTCAGAAGGCTAAGGCAGGAGAATCACTTGAACCTGGGAGGTGGAGGTTGCAGTGAGCCGAGATCCTGCCATTGCACTGCAGCCTGGGTGACAGAGCGAGTCTGTCTCAAAACAAAATAAAAAAGCCTAATTTCAGGTGAACACCTGAGGAAAGGGACCAAGGAGGTCTCTTTTCAGCCTTGTCCCTAAACTGCAGCTTGGGGAGAGACATGTGTGACCTAGTGCAGCATGGAACAACTGAGTAGTCTGCAGAGATGTTCTGAAAGCAAGATCTCAATAATGATAAATATCTTGCCTAAAAAATGGTAAAGTGTTGCAATTACAACACTGTAATGAGTATGACTGTAGAAAATCATGAATTCCAGCTCTTGCCTAGGTAGGAACTGTAGAATGCCAATGCCCGTAGTACAAATGTGTGGCAATTTGAAACCCTTGTATCATATACCATTTGCAGGTCTTTGAAAATGATTTATCCATGTAAAATGGTCTTACTCCCTGAGCTGCCAGAGCTACAGCCACCATGCTCAAGGTTACTTCTGAATGTCCTAATTATAGTCACGTAAGCTGAGAACAAAGAGGCCCTGCTGTCCTACTCTGTCATAGTCCTGAGCAGAAAGCAACAGGACCTGGGCCAAGCATACACTGTTCTCCTAGATCAGTGCTTGTTTTCAGTGGCTGGTGTGACATTTAGGACTCATGTTTTTTTTTCTCAAACCACAGGAAAATTAGTAGCATAGCTAGGTTCTGCTGGAATAATGTACAAAACGAGCAAATATGTCAACCTCCACTTCTAAGATCAGGCATAATCATCAGAGCTAACATATTGGGCACCCATATGACAGACACTGTGCTACGTAAGGACTTTCACGTGGGTCTAGTTAACTCTGTGATTGCACTTGATGCCTCAGTTTCCTCACCTGTGAAATGGGGCGGCTTAGTAAACTTAACCGTGTCAAGCAGCTGTGTGTGCGGCAGTGCATCAGGGTTGTGAGCAGCCTGGCTCCAGAGCCCACGGGGCTCACCCTGTCCCATAGCAATTTAGAAGTCTACAATAACACCTGTGTGGTCTTTTGGGCAACTCCTTAATTCTCCTTGTCAGCTGAAAGAATGATTGAGATTCTCTTAGCAGTGAGGATCAGCAGGTGTGGTGGCTAAAAGGATGGACTGGAGACCAGTTGCCCAGTTTCAATCCATCATCTACCATTTATTGACGGTGTGGCCTTGGGTAAGTTCTCCAACTTGGTTTCCATATATGCAAAATGACCATAGAATATACCTCCTAAGCATTGTAAGGAAGCAAAAATCTGGTGCCTGGCACTGTTCAGCTATTATTATCTTGGTGAAAACCCACTCTTCTAGTTTTTTCTCTATCATTGACAAAGGCTCAAATTTTGCTGTGGTGCCTTGCCCTGATGATAGGAATATGAAGACAAAGAGGCTTCAGGAAAATGCTTATTTACTTATTTCCCTCTAGCATAAAGGACTAAGAAGCTGGGTCATTGTTGCTGAAGGTCACCCTCAATCAGCTCAGCATCCGTGCTTCTTGGAAATGAGTAGGTCAGAGGGCAGCAGAAAAATGGCAAGACATTAGTGAGTGGGCCAGGGACCACGGGATGTCCCTGCCAATTGTTAACAGCAACCTCCAACCAATAGCAAGTTGGTATATGTCATAAAATGAATAACTTGAGCGGTGCAAAGCTATTTTTAGAGACTTGTAAGGTTTTGACTTATACACGTACAAATGTGGCATCACTTGGGAAAATAAGATGTACAGTTATGACTTGATGTAACAACAGAATTGGAATATCCACATAGTATTGGAGGTTGATATTTGGAGCTAAAGGGTAGGGATGAACTTAGCGACAAATGACAGCTATTTAATAAATTTTGGGTGCCTACCAGGTACTTGTAATGTGCTGTGGGCTGAGAACAAAGGTGAATCTAACATCCTCCCCATCTGGCAGGAATCCAGCCCTGCTGAAGGAGGCAGACATAAACAAATTACATGTTGCTGGCTTATCAGAATGAAATGATAAGCCATGTGTACTTGGACTAGCCATTCCAATGTCCCTAATCTGGAAGTATCTTCCTCTAGGGCAATAAAATGGCTTAGACTTTATAAAACGTCCTGATTTACAAAGGACTTTCTACAAACCTTAGCTCACATGCTCCTAATCACAACTCTCTAAGAAGGTTGATTGTCCTTATTTTACAAGTAAGAAAACTGAAAGTGGTTAAGTGATTTATTTTCCTGTTATTTTAAAGCTAGTTAGTGGCAGAGCTAGCACTTAAACCCATATTGTTTGATCTCAAAGCCAGTCCTTTATCTAGTGCACAAGGCCACACAATTTTCATTTAAGTCACCAGAGTTAGGAATGGTCTTTATTCCCCAGTCATTACAGCCTGAAGAAAAGGAATGGTAAGTTTTGCTTAAAAGGCAAGGCATGGCCTGTAACCCCAGCACTTTGGGAAGCTAAAGCAGGCTGATCACTTAAGCCCAAGGGTTTGAGGCCAGCCTGGGCAACATAGCGAGACCCTCTCTCTACTAAAAATACAAAAAATTAGGCAGGTGCATGGTGGCGCGTGCCTGTAATCCCAGCTACTGGGGAGGCTGAAGCATGAGAATCACTTGAACCCAAACCTAGGAGGCAGCAGTTGCAGGGAGCTGAGATGGTGCCACAGCACTCGAGCCTGGGTGACCGAGCAAGAATGTCTTTTAAAAAATGGCAAGGGTCATCTAACTGGAGTCTGGTACTACAAATTGGGGGGTTTGATTATTAAAGGACTATGAGGCCAATTTAGGTTCCCTTAAACTTTTTTTTTTTTTTTTTTTTTTGAGATGGAGTTTTCCCTCTTGTTGCCCATGCTGGAGTACAGTGGCACAATCTCAGCTCACTGTAACCTCTGCCTCCCAGGCTTAAGCAATTCTCCTGCCTCAGCCTCCTGAGTAGCTGGGATTACAGGCATGTGCCACCATGCCCAGCTAATTTGTATTTTTTAGTAGAGACAGAGTCTTTCCATGTTGATCAGGCTGGTCTCAAACTCCCGACCTCAGGTAGTCTGCCCACCTTGGCCTTCCAAAGTGCTGGGATTACAGGTGTGAGCCACCATACCTGCCCCTACTTCTCAAAAAATAAAGCTTATAAGGACTTCATCCCTGATTAATCTTGGAGGTGTATGCACATAATTTAACCATTTTAAAGTGAACAGTTCAGGGGCATTTAGTAGCTGGTTGTGTATTGTGAACACACCACCAGGTCTACCTAGTTCTAAAATATTTCCATTGCTCCAAAATGAAATCTGGTATCATTAAACCATTCCCCGCTATTCCCCTCAACCCGCTGCTCCTGGCAAATACCAATCTGCATTCTGTCTCCATGGATTTAACTCTTCTGTTATTCCTTATACATAGAATCTTATAACATGTGATTTTTTGTGTCTGGCTTCTTTCACTTAGATGACCCTAAAAAACATGCTATGTTGTAGCCTGTGTACTTCATTTCTTTTTATGGCTTAGTAATTCTATTGTGTGTGTGTGTGTGCATATATATATATATATTTTTTTTTTTTTTTTGGAAGAGTCACCCAGGCTGGAGTGCAATGGTGTGATCTCTGCTCACTGCAACCCAACCTCCACCTCCCAGGTTCAAGCAGTTCTCCTGCCTCAGCCTGCCAAATAGCTGAGATTACAGGCGCCTGCCACAATGCCTGGCTGATTTTTTTTTTTTTTTTTTTTTTTTTGGTATTTTTAGTAGAGACAGGGTTTCACCATGTTGCCATGTTGGACAGGCTGGTCTTGAACTCCTGACCTCAGGTGATGCCTGCCTAGGCCTCCCAAAGTGCTGGGAATACAGCCCCAGCCTACACTATTATTATTATTATTATTTTGAGACAGAGTTTCACTCTTGTTGCCCAGGCTGGAGTGCAATGGCCCAATCTTGGCTCACCACAACCTCCACTCCCAGGGTTCAAGCGATTCTCCTGCCTCAGACTCCCCAGTAGCTGGGATTACAGGCACTTACCACCACGTCTGGCTAATTTTTTGTATTTTTAGTAGAGATGGGCTTTCAGCATGTTGGCCAGGCTGGTCTTGAACTCCAGACCTCAGGTGATGCACCTGCCTTGGCTGCCAAAGGCTGGGATTACAGGGGAGCCACTGTGCCTGGCTACAGTATAAATTCTTATCCATCCATCCATTGATGGGCATTTAAGCTGTTTCCACCTTTTGGCAATTGTGAATAGTGTTGCAATGAAAGTGCATATTGTTTTGAGTACCTGTTTTCAGTTTGGGGAGTATTTACCAAGGTGTGAAATTGTTGAGTCATGCAGTAATTTTTTAACTTAAAGAAACACTGAACTATTTTCCACAGCTGAATCATTTTATGTTCCTAAGAGCAATGTACTTTATAGTTTTTTGTTGGTGTTGTTGTTTTGAGACGTAGTTTTGTTCTTGCTGTCTAGGCTGGAGCACAATGGTGCAATCTTGGCTCACTGCAACCTCCACCTCCCAGGTTCAAGCAATTCTCCTGCCTCAATCTCCCAAGTAGCTGGGACTACAGGCATGTGCCACCATGCCTGACTAATTTTTTTGCATTTTTAGTAGAGATGGGTTTCACTCTGTTAGCCAGGATGGTCTCGATCTCCTGACCTCATGGTCCACCTGCCTCAGCCTCCCCAAGTGCTGGGATTACAGGCATGAGCCACCATGCCCAGATACTTTATAGTTCTTAAGAGTCTTTATCAATTAAAACTGTTTTCCATTTCTCTTCATGCTAACAGTTGTTTTAGTCCTCTCATTATCCTCCTTTCTTCCTTCCTTACCTCCAGCCCACAAAATACCAGATTAGCTGATTAGTGTCTGTAGGGAGCCAGCCCTACATCACCCGTGAGTACCCTGAGTTCAGTGGTCACAAAGGAATGAGAAGACAGAGTAAGAGAGACAGTGGGACCAGGGGGCCATCACTTTATTACTCTGGAGGAGGCAGTGAAGGCCCCATGCTCTGATCATCCACACTATTTATAGATTACAATCACTTTGATCTATAGCGTAGGGGTGGAGTCATGATGGAGTGAATCAGTGAGCCAGAAGTGAATCCGTGAGCTGGAACTGGTGTATCATTATAAAGGTTGGTAACAGTGGCCGTTTGAGAGTTTCACAAAACAAGAACATGTGGTTATCTTTAACTTATTATCTATGTGCAGCTGGTGAAACGTGGGCCTTACAAGGAGCCTACAAGTATGGCTATGTCATAGTGTTACAAAGAAGTTTTACGTCCTTGAGCACGGTGTTTATGGTAACAGAGCTGAGGTCGCCCTGCACCGGAACATGAGGCATGGAGAGGCCTTCCTCCTCAGAGGCCTCCTGTCGCCTTCTGCAGTTTGTTGTTCCTTGTTTATATGCTACTCATAACCAATTTATGTAGGCACTCTGCAAGTTGTTTCTGCTTTGCTGCTTTTCCCAGTAGTGTCCTGATTAGCTGAAGCTCCATAGAAACATAAGTAGTACCAGTCTATGATCCTTAGCACAATGTGCCTGCATCATTTGTAAAGTAGAGGTAGTGGTGGTGATCGGTTGTTGGTGGTGAGAGATGAGTAGGGACTGACTAATAATTTTTTAAGGGTGGAGACTGTGTCTGATTCAAGTTTTTATCCTTGTGATACCGAGAGCAGCTATGATTTACAATTTCTTGAAACCTAAGACTTTACAAGTGACGGTAGTAAAATTTTCCCCTCTAATAATCCGTTCCAACTCTAGCCTGTATGTCTTAATCTGTTAGTCAATATTAGGGAATCAAAGTGTTAACTAGAGATGAGGTGGATCAAAGGAAGTCCCTTTTGCTCCTTAGCACAATATGCCTGCATTGTGGTAGCTAAGTGCACACAGGTGCTGATGAAATTGCTTTGAGGTCATATTTGTGGCACACGTAGAGATGACATCCCACACTTCATACTGATCACTGTGTGAGCAAAGATGACACCCACAGAGAAGTTCTAGAAAACTCTGCTCTAAGGTTTGTGTCTTGTAGAAATATGGCTGTAGCTGCCAAATTATTTACTTGGAATAAATGCCATTCCTCAGGTACAGCTAAAGAGATGTCATCATATTGAAAGTAATTGGAGATGATACAATGAAATTTTAGTGTTTAAGTAAATTTTGGTATTTTTTATATTAAAAATTATATAAACTTGGATTTCTTTATAGGTGCCAAAGAACGTTCTGAGATCTGTGAAGCATTTGAAAACATCTATCCTATTCTAAAAGGTTTTAAAAAAGCCTGAGTATATCATTCGACATCTCACATTATTCTGGTTTGACTATGTGTGTATGCCCAGCACAGAAACAGCTGGATTCTTCTACCTTTGATTGCAGATGTTCCAAGTATATTACTTATTTGATTGTAGATGTTCCAAGTACATTATTTCATTACTATGTAAGTAACCTAAGAATTGAAGAAAACTTACTCAGAACGACTCTTCTGTGTTATTTTAAAAATTGAACAAAAACATTTCAAAATTTGAGAGATTTAGGGTCTCATTAGAATGATATTGTAGCATCATTAAGACTCAAGGCATTTCATTTTGGCCAGAAGGGCCGCCATCCAGTAATTTTCCAAAATGAACACAAAGGGAAAGAGGAAAGGCACCTGATACATGTTCTCTAGGCCTTTTAGAAAATAGGAAGTTGTTCCTTTGGCCACATACACGTGAATCTACGAGAAAGGTGATATTGTAGACATTAAGGGAATGGGTGCTTTTCAAAAAGCAGTGCCCCACAAATGTTACCACAGCAAAGCTGGAAGACTCTACAGTGTTACCCAGCATGCTGCTGGCATTGTTGTAAACAAGGGCGAGATTTTTGCCAAGAGAATGAATGTGTATACTGAGCATAGTAAGCACGCTAAGAGCCAAGTTAGTTTCCTGAAACGCGTGAAGGTAAATGATCAGAAAAAGAAGTCAAAGGGTGAGGTGTCTGAGTTCAATTGAAGCACCAGCCTGCTCCACCCAGAGAAGCACACTATGTGAGAACCAATGGAGAGGAGCCTGGGCTAGTGGAACCTATTCCCTATGAGTTCATGGCATAATAAGTGTCAAAAGAAGAAAACCATTCTGAAGTTTACAAATGTTTGTCTACATTGAGAAGTGTGGTGCCACCTCCCCTAAGAAATAGAAATATTTAAACTGCATTTTGTATCCAAAAAACCTCAGTGCTCTGCTGCTAAGTAATACATTAATATGGGTTCTCTGAAAATATATAGCAACATGTAGGAATTTCAAATAACTGCAGAAGTTAGATACTAGCTGTGATATCTAGCAGGACAGGAATTAATGTATTTTTTGCCTTTTAAAATATTGAATAGTTGATCCTGATCATCTGTTGTGATTATGCCTAATCAACAGTATTGAGCATTGTGAAGGATCCTGTGTGAATGCAAATGAAACATAAGCCTGAGACCTTAAAAAATAATCCTAGGCTGGGCGTGGTAGCTCATGCCTATAATCCCAGCACTTTGGGAGGCTGAGGCGGGCATATCACCCAAGAGGTCTGGAGTTTGAGACCAGCCTGACCAACATGGAGAAACCCCATCTCTACTAAAAATATAAAATTAGCTGGGCATGGTGGTGCATGCCTGTAATCCCAGCTACTTGGGGAGGCTGAGGCAGGAGAATCTCTTGGACCCGGGAGGCAGGGGTTGCGGTGAGCCAAGATGGAAGCCATTGCACTCCAGCCTGGGCAACAGGAGTGAAACTGTCTCAAGAAAAAATAAATAAAAAATAACGCTTTTGTTTAAAATGATCAGAGAATGGTCACTTAAATAAACTTTGAGGAACCATTCAAGTTTAGTATAAACTCTATTCTAAAATAAGAATTTTTGCTTTTGCTTGCTTTTGTGATCCTATGTGATTGTATTTAAAAAGTCTGGGTAAGATTAAGAAGACAGAGGAGCAAAAGGCTCAGATTCAAGACCTAATTAGCTTTAGAATCACCAGCATTTGATGGTGATATGGAGATTAACAGGGAGGGTCGGGCTAACGTGAATCATGGCTCTTGGCGGTAAATCATCAGTGATTATGTCCTTCACCAAGGTAAGAAAACAGGTTTGTGGGGAGGTAGAGGTCAGTTTCCAACAATTTTTGAGTTTGTGGTGTCGTGGAATGTCACTTGATACCTAGTTAGCAGTTCTGAATCTTTGGGTATGGAAGTTGTGAAAGAAAACCAGGCCAGAGAGAGAAGTCAGGGCAGTTTCAGTGGAGAGCCTAGTAAAATTGTTGAGAATCACTGGTTTGTTTATTGAAAGACAGAGTCTCGCTTTGTCGCCAGGCTGGAGTGCAGTGGAGCGATCTCGGCTCACTGGAACCTTCGCCTTCCGGGTTCAAGCGATTCTCCTGCCTCAGCTTCCGGCGTAGCTGGGACTACAGGCGTGCACCACCACGCCCAGTTAATTTTTGTATTTTTAGAAGAGACTGAGTTTCACCACGTTGGCGAGGATGGTCTCTATCTTTTGATCCTGTAATCCACCCACCTCTGCTTCCCAAAGTGCTGGATTATAGGCGTGAGCCACCGCACCTGGCCCTCACTGGTCTATTTAATCTGACCTGTAAATCCACTTCTTTTCTCTGTAGTTTAGAGGCATATTCAAATACTAATTACTCTGATACGATTCTTTCAACACACCACCTTAAATATCCCCTGTCCCCCAAAAGAAACTTGAAAGGGGCTGGGCGCGGTGGCTCACACCTGTAATCCCAGCACTTTGGGAGGCTGAGGCGGGTAGATCACCTGAGATCAGGAGTTCGAGAACAGCCTGGCCAACATGGCAAAACCCCGTATCTACTAAAAAATACAAAAATTAGCCAGGCGTGCTGGCGCGCGCCTGTAATCGCAGCTACTCGGAAGGCTGAGGCAGGAGAATCGCTTGAACCCGGGAGGCGGAGGTTGCAGTGAGCCCAGATCGCGCCACTGCACTCCAGTCTGGGCGACAGTGAGACTCCGTCTCAAAAATCAAAAACTTGAAGGGAAGTCCCACCCATCTACCTAGTTGAAATTCTCTTAGCGTATAGCCCAGGGTAGGAAGGTACGTTAGCCAGTTTAACTTTTCATAAGAATACAATTCTGATTTTGCAAGTAAATTTTGGTGGTTTTCACTATTGATAAAATACAACACTATTAACCATATTTATTAATCCTCACTGCATTAGGTACTATAATCCTATCCATTTAACCTGAGGAAACGGGAGCAGAGATTAAGGAACTTGATCCAAGTTACAGCTATTAAGCAGGCGAGTGAGCTAAAACTCAACCTACTTCCAAGACCCAGCCCTTTCATCCTACTATGTTTGCTATAGTTTTAGCCAGATTTAAAAGCACCCACAGCAAGTTACATTCCCCTATTCCGCTCCCATTCCGTTTTCCCAGAATCCTTAGGGTTTTGCATAGAATTTTCTGCACAAGTTTGAGGCTTTAATTTGTAGTCTTAGCCTGAGCCAGCAGATGATGACATTTTGTTTGGCAGACTCGCCGCGCTAATATAATTCTCCCTGCTTCAGGACCTGTTGCCCCGCAGCAGACCGGAAAAGCAACAGCGCCCGGGACAGGCGCCTGGGGCGGCAGAAGGGTCCGGGGGGCCTGGCCTGGGGCTCTCCGGGATCCCAGACCGCCTACCCCAGGCCCCTCCTCCTGGCCCAGAATGCACCCGGTTGAAAACAAAATCCCACGTGACTGGCTCTGCTCTCAGGCCATCATGGCGTCTCCCAGTGGGAAGGGAGCCCGGGCGCCGGAGGCTCCTGGCTGCGGGCCCCGGCCGCTCGCCCGGGACCTGGTGGATTCCGTGGACGACGCGGAGGGACTGTACGTGGCTGTAGAGCGCTGTCCGCTGTGCAATACTACCCGCCGGCGGCTGACCTGCGCCAAATGCGTTCAGAGCGGCGATTTCGTCTACTTCGACGGCCGCGACCGGGAGAGGTACGGCGGCCGTCACGGCCCTATTCTTTCTTCTGCTGTGTCTCCTCCAGCCTGGCGGCCGAAGGCTGGAACTTGGGGCTCCCCTATCGGGCACCAAATCCTAGCGAGAGGAGGAAGAGAGAGGCAGTGTAGCTAGCTGCTGTGCACCGGCGCTTTGCTACCGGGGGACAGCGTAGGGGCCCGATGAGGGAAGGTCGCCGTTTCCCCATCACCCATCCAAGGGAAGTTTGACCCCACGGTGCTCTTGGTTACTGGGGAAAAAAGGAATAAGTGGTGACTCTCTGGAGAAGTTTTCCCCTGTTGCTGAGTTGGCTTCCCTGCTCTTTGCTGTATGTACTTCCATTCAAAAGCTTGGCTTTCTATTTTCGAAAGCACATATATACTCATTCTCTAGAGGAGAGAGTAAGAGAGAATCAAATAAGTGCTTTAGAGGGATTTGGGCCTGGTAGTCTCTCACAGATGGACTTTGTTATCAGATTTGCGTACTCTAATTTGTGAATTACGGCTTGCTGTTAACTCCCCTTTCCCTTCCCTGCCTCTAAAGAGTGTTTTGGTTTCGTAGGAATTTGGGGACGTGTTTTAAAATTCAGACTGGGAGCTGCATGCCCTTAGTTAGGAGAATTGCATTAGGAACATGTTTTGGTTTCATTTCGAAATCTGAAGAGAGAGAGCTACAAGTTCTTGCTTAAGAAAATTGAAAAATTAGTGTGATTAGCTGTATGTTCTCCTACTCTCAGCTTCTCTTTTAACAACTTAGTGTCAATGATAGTAAGACAGCTAACATTCTGAGCACAGAAGTTCAGGTATTAATTCATTTAAAACAACCAAATAACTTATCCCCAACTTATTACTGAGGAAGTTGCACAGTAAATGCATTGCCTTAGGCTACAAAGATAAGTGTAGGAACAAGAATTAAAATCCAGACAGCTTAGACCTATGTACCCGCACTTAACCACTAGACCGTATCCTCTATATTTGGGAATGTTTTGAGTTCTTAGTATTTCTGTGATTGTGGATGGAGTTTTTTCTTTTTCTTTTAAGGAGATTTGAATGACAGAATCTTTTTAGTTTGTTGCTTTTATTGGTCCTCTTAATGATTTTAGAAATTGCTTATGTAGCGATAGCTTTAAAAATTAAACCGGTATAAGAGTACTCCTTATGAGATGGAAATGTCAAACTGATGGAGTTAATTGGATATTTATTTCTGGACCTTCTTCTCTCTCTACACGTTTTCCTAGATCTATTCACATAATTTAAATACTATCTATATGCTTAAGACTGCCAGACGTGGCTGGGTACGGTGGTTCACTCCTGTTACCCCAGCACTTTGGGAGGCAAGAGGTTAGCATCCCAGGACTTTGGGAGGCAAGAAGAGGGCGGATCACGAGGTCAGGAGATCGAGACCATTGAGGCTAACACGGCGAAACTCCCATCTCTACTAAAATTACAAAAAATTAGCCAGGCTTGGTGGCATATGATCTGTAGTCCCAGCTACTCAGGAGGATGAGGCAGGAGAATCGCTTGAACCCGGGAGGTGGAGGTTGCAGTGAGCCGAGATCGTGCCACTGCACTACAGCCTAGGTGACAAAGTGAGACTCCATGTCAAAAAAAAAAAAAAAAAAAAAAAAAAAAAGACTGCCAGACTTGTATCTCGAACCTAAACTTCTCTGAAGCCCAGAGAACAGCTGCCTTTTCAACATCAATATTTAATTTTGTAATAGGTATCTCCATTTTAATAGGGCAAACTGAACTCAATTTTTCTCATAAATCTGTTTTCCCATGCTCATCCCAACCCAGTAAATGTCAATCTCATTATTCCTTGGGTTCAGGCTAAAAAATTTTCAATTCTCTTTGTCTCCTCTCTTAAGCCACTCTATTTAGTCCCATCAACACATCCCATCAACTCTTCAAAACTTACCTTAAATCTAATCCTTTCACCATCACCTGGTCTTATCTACCAGAGACACAAAATTATTGCCCCTGATGTCTCTGCCTCCATCCTTGCTCCCCTTTAATGTAATTTCTGTATTGCAGCCAGAGTTATGCTACCCCTGCATTTCTCTGTTCACTTCTTCCAGTGGGTTTTCATTTTACCCAAAGTAAAAGCTGGAGTCCTTAACCAAAGTTCTATATTATCTGTTCCTCCTCTGAGTTAATCGCCTATTTTCTACCTTACCTGCTCTGCTGTGCCACTGGGACCTCCTTGTCTGTCCTCAAACATACCAAGAACACTCCTTCCTAAGGGCCTTTGTAATGGTATTCAGACAGCCAGGAACTCTTTTTCTCTCAGAAATCTTCAGGGCTGCCTCCTTTGTTTTTTTTTTTAGGTGCCTGCTCATACATTAGAGAGACTGTTTCTGATTCTTCTATTAACATGCTAACCTCTTGGCCAGGTGCAGAGGCTCATGCCTGTAATCCCAGCACTTTGGGAGGCGGGTGGATCATCTGGGGTCAGGGGTTTGAAACCAGCCTGACCAACATGGAGAAACCCCATCTCTACTAAGAATACAAAAAATTAGCTAGCTATGGTGCTGGATGCCTGTAATCCCAGTTATGCGGGAGGCTGAGGCAGGAGAATCTCTTGAACCTGGGAGGCGGAGGTTGAGGTGGGCCGAGTTTGTGCCCTTGCGTTCCAGCCTGGGCAACAAGAGCAAAACTCTGTCTCGAAATGAAATGAAATGCCAACCTCTTCCCTATTTAGCCAGCTTTATTATCTTTTCCATAGCACTTATCACCATCTGATGGTTATGCATATTAATTTGTCTAACTGCTCCCCACCCCAGTGTTGGAAACTCTATGAGGGCAAGAGTTTTTCTCTTTTGTACACTGTTGTATTCTTACATAGTAGAAGCTAAGTAAAGATTTATGGGATGATTGAACTGACTCTACCCCTCTTTCCCAAACACAGTCTGTATCTAGACTATTTCAGTATTATCCATTATGATCCATTTGTTACTAAAGCCAGAAACCTGGGAGTTATCCTAGACTTTTCCTTTTCTCTTTCTCTCTGCATTCAGATAATCGGCAAGTCTGATTCACTCTGATGTCAAAATGTATCTTGAATCTATCCACTTTTAGTTCAGACCACCATCATTTTTCTCCTACTTAGTGAACTCCCTTCTTTTATTTAGACAACTCTTCCCTACCTTGCCTTTAGTCTCCAAACAGCAGACACAATAGAAATGTAAATGAAATAATGTGGTGGTTTTGCTTAAACCTCTCATTGGCTCCTATGGCATTTAAAATAAAATCCGAGGTCCTTACTATGGCACATGACTCCCCATGTGATTTGGTGACTGTTTACCTCTAACTTAGACTGTAAGGCTGAATGAAAAATGTGGGCTTTGGGGCCAGGCACAGTGGCTCATGCCTGTAATCCCAGCACTGTGGGAGGCTGAGGCGGGCAGATCACCTGAGGTCGGGAGTTTGAGACTAGCCTGACCAACATGGCAAAAACCTGTCTCTACTAAAAATACAAAATTAGTCAGGTGTAGTGGCGCATGCCTGTAATCCCAGCTACTTGGGAGGCTGAGGCAGGAGAATGGCTTGAACCCGGGAGGCGGAGGTTGCGATGAGCCAAGATCATGCCATTGCACTCCAGCCTGGGCAACAAGAAGGAAACTCTGTCTGAAAAAAAAAAAATGTGACCTTTTGACTCACACTCCCTTGAATTGGGTCCAAGCTTTACCACTTGCTATGTGATTTTTTTTTTTTTTTTTTTTTTTTTTTGGATAGGGTCTTGCTGTGTCACCCTGCTACCCAGGCTGGAGTGCAGTGGCACAGTCATAGCTTGCTGCAGCCTCAAACTCCTGGGCTCAAGCAATCCTCCTATCTCAGCCTCTTGAGTAGCTGAGACTACAGGCGTGCACCACCACACCTGGCTAATTTTTAAATTTTTTGTTGAGTCAAGGTCTCCCTAAGTTTTCTAGGCTGGTCTTGAACTCGTGGGTTCAACAGTCCTCCTGCCTCAACCTCCCAAAGTGTTAGGATTACAGATATGAGCCACCGTGGCTGGCTGCTATGTAAGTTTGAGCAATTTTTTGTTGGGGGGAGAGTACAGGGTCTCACTCTGTCACCCAGGTGGGAATGCAGTGGCAAGATCACGGCTCACTGCAGCTTTGACCTCCTTGGGTTCAAGCAACTCTCCTGTCTCAGCTTCCCTGGTATCTGGGACTACAGGCACGTGTTAACATGCCTAACTAGGTTTTGTTGTTGTTGTTGTTGTTGTTTTTGTATTTTTTGTAGAGACAGGGTGTTCTCATGTTGCCCAGACCAGTCTTGGACTTCCGAGCTTCAGCTGCTCGCCAGCCTCAGCCTCTCCATGTGCTGGGATTACAGGCATGAGCCACTGTGCCTGGCCCTGAGCAGGTTTTTTAACCTCATGTTTATTTCATTTTGAAAATGGCAGAGTATCTCACTTCATAGGTTTCTAGTAGAGATTACAAAAGAGCACCCATTTAAAGTGTTTAGCGTGATTCCTACAGTGTATTAAGCACTCAGATAAGTTCATCCCTCTTTTTCACTGCTCCGTTGCTATAGGCCTTCTCTCAAATCCTCAATCACATGAAACTTCCACCACTGGGGCTTTTTCCTTGCTGTTCCTTCTGGCTGGAACACTCTTCCTCCTGATTGATACCTTGTCTTTCACTGTTCAACTTAAATGTCACTTCTTCGCTGAGGCCTTCCTGACCTCCCTCACTAAAATAGGTTTCCACTTCCATCTTTTTCCCCGTTCATTATTTGCTGTCACAACACTCTGTTTCTTTCATGTTTCTGTTACACACATGATGTGTAGTATCATTTATTTGAGGAAGATAGCCACATCTAGAATGTAGTTCCATGAAGGCATGAATTCTGGTCTTGTTCTTTCAGATCACCAGCCCAGCAGCAGCAGGTAGGAGAACTTAGACATGTTGTTGAAGGAATGGCAAAAGCAATACAACTTTTAAAATTCAACATAGGGGTTGGGTGCAGTGGCTCATGCCTGTAATCCCAGCACTTTGGGAGATCGAGGCAGGCGGATCGCTTGAGGCCAGGAGGGTGAGAGTATCCTGGCCAACATGGCAAAACCCCATCTCTACTAAAAATACAGAAATTAGCTGGGTGTGGTGGTGTGGGCCTGTAATCCCAGCTAGTGTGGCACGAGAGTTGCTTGAACCTGGGAGGCAGAGGCTGCAGTGACCCGAGATCACTCCACTGTACTCCAGCCTGGGTGACAGAGCAAGACTCCATCTCAAAAACAAACAAACAAAAACAAAACTAAAAAATTCTTGGCTAAATGTGAGCATTGGATTTTCAGCAGAGAGATATGTTATAGTGTATTTCTTTTCCTGAGCAAGCAGAAAAATATAAAGGAAATACCGGATCCATTCAAAATTTAGAATAAGAAAGAAATTTTCAGGTTCAAGGATAACAGGACTGTCACGATGGTCTGCTTAGGTCAGGTTCACCTAACTCTCCATCCTTCTTTTTTCTGAGCTGTTTGAAGAAGAATGGTTTGTTAGTTTTCCTTTGTTTCCAGAATAGTGCCCAGTATCCAGTAGGGTGAAAAATCTCTTGAGACCCAGGACTGTTGTTCTAATAGCCAAGTATTTTTTAATGAGCTCTCATTGGGCACTGTTACGTGCACAAAATTTTCTGGCAATACAGGGGAGAAAGACAGGTCTTGACTCTCATGGATTTTTCACTGTCAGTAGGCCTTGAATTGTGTGGGCCACAGGCTGATTGTGAGATATTCTACATTATTTTTGAAAATTTTGTATTCTGTCATTGCCTGTAGACTCCTTTTCCTTTTAACTTCATGAAGAGCCCCTCACTAACTGTGGAAAATCACTTGGTAATAAAATATGGAACCCTACAGCAGTTTGAAAACCCTTGTTTAACCTCAGATTTCCAGTGAATTAGCCAAACTGGCCGTGCCTACATGGATCTTGAATGTGATCATGCATATCAAAGTTGTTGTAAAGGTAAATGTATTTTTTTCAAGTTCCATCAACAGACTAGCTGAATATCTAGGTTTTAGTGGTTTAGCAGCTCAAGGAAAATTAAGTATTAAAGAAATAAATCTCACGTTAATTAGTTCCTTTGACTCTTAAGAAGGGAACATGTGTCTTTATATACTTTTGGGGACAATATGAGTTTGGCAGACAGGTTAGTTGAGAAATAACTAAAATCGTCATTTTTTGTTGCCATTCGATGGGAAGACTTCCTCACAACTTTGGTATCTCACCCACGTCATCCTTTCCTCATCTCCCACCTTGCCCCCAGCCCTGAACAACACCTTCTCTGCTTTCTCATCTGCCTTTTCTTCCCCCAGCCCCCACCAAGGGGAAGACCCAGCCTTCAGTGTAAACTGAAGCTGTGTTCCCTGTCATCTACCTTTTAAACTATGTGCTTCCTTAAGGGATAAAGAAGTAGAATGATATTAGGCAGTACCTCCAACATAATCTTCTTTGGATGTGTACTTCTGGACATGTTAAAATTACAGGAAAAGAACTGTATGGACTATATATTTGTCTGACACCAGAAATAGCACTGATACCCAGCAGATATCTGATAGGTTGAAGTAATTGTTCCACTCACAACAGGAAAGAAATTAGTTTCCAGTTCATGTAATCTGAGGATACCTGGGGAAATGTACCTGCTGGTTTAGAAGCCATTGATTTTCATGTGTGGATTAAAAAAGAAAGACAAATGTAGGAGCATGTAGATACTACTTTTATAATTATGTTTTCAGGAATGATGCCATATTACCTTCCCTGACAAGTTTTAAGAATATATGGTTTGCCAGGCACGGTGTCTCATGCCTGTAATCCCAGCACTTTGGGAGGCTGAGGTAGGTGCATCACCTGAGGTTGGGAGTTCAAGACCAGCCTGACCAACATGGAGAAACCCTGCCTTTACTAAAAATAAAAAATTAGCTGGGCGTGGTGGCACACACCTGTAATCCCAGCTGCTTGGGAGGCTGAGGCAGGAGAACTGCTTGAACCCAGGAGGCGGAGGTTGTGGTGAGCCAAGATTGCACCATTGCACTCCAGCCTGGGCAACAAGAGCAAAACTCCGTTTCAAAAATAAAAAGGAATATATGATTAAACTTTTACCAGGAAACAGGAATGCATGCCCTAAACAAATTGAGAAATGGGATAAAACATGAGGAAGAAATTGAAATATTGCAACCGATTTCAAGGGGAAGGCACAACTGAAATCCAAAAAATATCCTTTAGATACTTCTGTTCTCCTTCTGGTGTATTTTTGGTTGTCAGCCACTGTGGGCCATAAAAATCTATTGCCTTGAGAATTCAATTCTGTATACTCAACTCTGCAGAACAAAAAGCTCTACAGGTAGACAAGAGTTCATCAACCTTACGACGAGTTCATTATGTTCCTCAGAGGGTCTCCATTCCTGTCCCATAGAGTTTGTTCATGGTATTTCCACCAGAAAATGTGGATCTGCTAAGAAATATCACTTGTTTTCATCCACTATCACTGGCTACTCTTATGATTATACCTTTTAGAACTTTTAAAGATTTTTGTAGCCGGGTGTGGTGGCTCACACCTGTAATCCAAGCACTTTGGAGGCCAAGGTGGGCGGATCACCTAAGGTCGGGAGTTCAAGACCAGCCTGACCAACATGGTGAAATCCCGTCTTATTTAAAAAAAAAAAAAGAGGAAAAAAAAAAGATTTTTGCATTTTCTATCTCATTTCTTCCCTACCTCACCCCATGAGTTATTAAGGTATTTAAAGCAGAGGAAACTGAGTCTTACGGTTGTTGGGGCCAACTTAATACAGGGTTATGCTAATTCTTAAGTTCACTTTTAGATCTGAACTTTATTTTTATACTGTGTGTGTGTGTAACAGTATCAGAAAAGGAAAACATCGCATTTTGTTATACAGATTGTGCTTTATCTTGTAAGGTCATCTGTGCTGTAGTGAACCAAGGGCTGGGATTAACCCTGAAGAGGCAGTGCCCCCCACCTGTACACTCTGTGACTGTGTAAAGATTCCTGAAATGCCTAATTTCTCTTACCTCTAGATATTTTCAAGGCCTGTCATAATGCAAAAGAGTTTTCATCATCTAAAATCTTTCAAACACCAAAAGACATACTTCATGGAAAATGTGATTATAAAAATAATCCTGAGATGTGCCACCTCCTGTTGCTAGGGAAGGTACTGAATTGACGTGTTGATAGAAATTGAGTGCTTCCTTGGACCTGGCAGAGCAGCGATGGCACATCCCAGAGGGCTGTGTAAGGATTCAGAGAGAGCATGTGTTTTTTTTTTTTTTAGAAACTGCCGGAAAGGAGCAGGGTGCTTTGGGGATCAGGGTTGTGGTTAAGGTGTCATTGTGAGAGTTCAGTGAGTGTCTTTTTAGTAAAATTGAACTACTTTCAGCCAGAGCCAAGTGAAAGTCTCCTGCCCTAGTTTAATTCTTCAAAATATTTTTCAGATGAATTTGTAGTTGTGTCTCAATATGGAAAATTTAGTTCCCTTAATAATCAGAGTCTTTCTGGGATAGGTATTTGTGAAGTCCTCTTAGTAAATGAAGTAACCCATGCTCCCAGGTCAGTTCCATGGGTCCCCCACTTGGAGAATAATAACTCTCAGTGACCATTTCCGTCCCATCACAGTTTAAATACATTTTTATTTTGGATATTTTCTTCAAACAAAATGTAGTTGAATTTGAGTATTTTGAATTTTAAATTTCCATTTTAAATGTATAATGTATGTTTTTAAAAGGAGCTAAATATTGTTAAGTATGACATTTGAAGTGTTTAGCTCAACATTATAGAAATAGGAAAATTGTCTCACAATTTCCCCACATAAAGGTGCCTCTATTTCAGATGAGATGCAGTCCTCAATATTCTGTGTGTATTCTCTGCCATAGTGGGAGCACGCAACACATACTGTTTTGCTGGGTTGTTTTTTATTTTTTGGCATTTAACATTACCTAAACATCTTCTCGTGCCAGTACACAGAATATTACTTACTCCTTTTACAGCTGTAAACTTTTATCCTTTTAAAACCCAAAGTTAGAAACATTCAGTCACTTCATAAAAAAAAGATTACATATGACTATCCCTTTTATTTTTCTAAATTTGTTTACTATTTTACAAACAAAACGGAATTTTTCTATTTTTGTTTCTAAAGGATGTCTTCTTAATTTAGAGTAAATTGAATGAAGTAACTGTAGTGTACATTTTCTCTATGTGCAGAAGAAGCAAGTCTAGTTAGGACTGCCTTATCCTGGTTTCATAATCCCTCAGTCTCTTCTCGTGGTCTGATTCTGTAGTTGAGTTTAACACACAGTAAGATTAAGTGCAGAATCACTCGTTGCAGTGAAGAAACGGGAAGCTGGCATATGTATGTGCTAAGCATCTGTTCCCACTGCTTTTACATGTATCTTAATTAATCCCTTTACCAAGGAGTATGTAAGCATTATTCCCATTTTACAAATGAGGAAACTGAACAACACTTTGTTTCTATTTTATTTTATTTTTTAAGAGACAGGTTCTTACTGTGCCTCCCAGGCCAAAGTGTAGTGTAGGTTCTTAGCTCAACGCAACCTCTAATTCATGGGCTCATGGGATCCTCCTACCTCAGCCTCCAGAGAAGTTAGGACTATAGGCATGCATCACCATGCCCAATTATTTTGTAATAATTTTTTTTTTGTGGAGATAGAGTCTTACTGTGTTGCCAGGCTGGTGTTGAACTCCTTGCCTCAAATAATCCTCCTGCCTCGGACTCCGGAAGTGTTGAGATTACAGGTGTGAGCCACAACACATCGCCTGTTTCTAATTTCTGTAAATGATTTTTAACCTTTATTCCTGACAATGGAATATGTTTATGCTATGCTTTGTCATATCCGAAATATTCTGACATAAGGTTAAAAAAAAATCCTGACAAGGACCAGGTTTTTAAACTCTTACTTGCCTATAAAAATCATACTCTTGTATGATTAAAGAATAAAGGCATACTTGTATCTTTGCCATAAAAATATTTTAGTGTCCTTTGTGGCAATATACCGTCATTTAGTCTTTGTCCCGTGGAACACTAAAAAAAGTTTCCAGTTTCTTGCTATTAGGACTGATTTTGTGATTGGTGCCTTCAAACATGAATATTCCTCATCTCTTATTTTCTTAGGATAGATTCCTTGAAATTGAATAACTGAATCCAAGGTTTGAATATTTTTTCAGACCCTCAATTGCTTATTTGAAATGTATCTTTTGCCTTTCTTAAAATACATTAAGAGTGTTTCTGAGGCTTTTCATTGCCATAACCTTAGGCACAAAGTAAATGTATCCCTCTAGGATGAGGGAAAGAACTGGGCCAGGGAGGTGGAGGGATGAGAGTTATTGTATGAAAAGTGCTATGCTTGGGACATAATAAGTGCTCAGTAAATTGTGAATGTTATGGTGAGGCTGACTGTTCCTAGCACAGAATTAATAGTAGGCATCCCTAATAGAGTGGAGTACATGCCCTGGTGTTGTTTTTCTGGTAGTTATAGGGCAGATTTCTGTGAATAGTCTGACCTGTAGGTAGGTCTGCTTAGGTGCCCATGATTGTAGTCAGGGAACAGAGTGGAAATGAGACTCACGTTCATAACTACTACCTCGTTAGCAGCATCCTCCCGTCATTGTTTTCCCACTTAGTGTGTTAAATGCTTCCGGTGCATTTACATAGAATTTTTTCTGTCTTCCTGGTCTTCCTTCCCTTAATGGAATCAACTCTGACTCACCCTCAGGTCTCAGCTTGGACAGGCAGCGCTCCAGGGTGGCTCCCTCTGAAGCCCGAGCTGCGTTGTGTGCCTTCTCTGGTACCACTGAGACTGTGTGTGAGCACTCCTCTCCTTGTTCCCATCAGTCTGTATCGCAGAGGGACTGCTGGAAAGTCAGTTTCAGGGAGTGCTGTTTTTTTAACAGAAAAAAATCATAAGTCATAAACGTATGGAAGAGTTTATGAAACAACAAAGTTCATTTGACAGAATACTTTTTTTTGGTGGGGGGACCCAAATCATATAACGGTGGAGTAATTTAGTAAACAATATAGAAGACATTTTTTAATTGGGAGAGAAAATACAGGAGATAGTGTTGTAAGAAAGAGCCGGGTATGGAACAGGTTCGCTGGCAGATTTCTTTGAGGAATCAGCACAAAAACTAGTGTCATTAAACAACAACAACAACAAAATGATGTGTGCCTACATAAAAGTTCAGAAAATTCTATAGAGCAGAAACATAAGTAACACGAAAATAGGAAAAATAATTTCAAGATGTGTAAAAGAAAAATGGCCAATTTTCTTGCTAAATAATCCTTGAAGGAAAAGGAAAACTAAAAAAATGGAATGAAGGACATAGGGTAATAAGAAAAATCAGTAGCTAATATGAAAAGTTATTCAACCTTTATAATAATGAAATAAGTGCAAATACGTGAATTATGAGCCATCTCTCGGAGGGATGGGAGCCAATCAGATAAGCAAAAAATGAGGAGTGTCCAGTGTTTGTGGAGACTGTGAGAAAGCATGTTCTGTTGGTGGGGTTGTAAATTGTATGAAGTGTTTTAGAGGGAATTTGAAGATTACCCACAGTTTTGCATGTAAATATTCTTTGACTAAGCAGTTTATTTATTTTGAGACAGTCTCGTTCTGTCACCCAGGCTGGGGTGCAATGGTGCCATCTCGGTTCACTGCAACCTCCTAGGCAAGCAATTCTCCTGCCTCAGCCTCCTAAGTAGCTGGGATTACAGGCACCTGCTACCACGCCCAGCTAATTTTTTGTAGTTTTAGTAGAGATGGGATTTCGCCATATTGGCCAGGCTGGTCTCGAACCCCTGACCTCAGGTGTGCCACCCACCTTGGCCTCCCAAAGTGCTGGGATTACAGGCGTGACCCAGCACACCCGGCCCAGTTAATTTTATTTATAGGAATTTCTCATAGAGAAACTGAAAAGCCTATAAAGGTACACTAGGCTATTAATTTGTACCATTACTGATAATAGTGAAAATTTGGAAGGAAAACTGGTGTTCACCTGTAGAGGTTTGTATGGCATCCATTCAGTGAAATGCTGTGTACGTATTAGTGAATTAGATCAATGTGTTCTGGGATGGAAAAAGAGACCAAGATATTTTATGTGACAGCCCCAATTTGGAAAACAGTATGTGAAATATGGATTCCCCCCACACATACTTTTAAAAACTGTACATAGGTATCATTAAATTTGGTTAGAATATAGTGATACTTTATTTTTCACCTCTTGGAAGCCATATTGAAAAAGCACAGACTTGTGGAATGACTTTTTTATCTCCTTCTGTGATTGGTGGGATAGAGACTGCAGAGCCTGGATAAGTGGCTGAGTGGGCAGTTGCGGCGCTGACCCACCTGTGTGGCTTGGTATCATCGGCTCTTTAGCTTTGCTGACACCACCTATTTTTAATTTCTTTCACGAAGGATAATGTGACTCATGAAGTATGAGGTTGTTGTAAAAGTAATTGCTGTTTTTGCCATTCTTTTCAATATTTGATACAATAGGACTTACCTTTTGTTATTCCCGCTGCCATCTGTGTATTTATTTGTAAGAGTTTGTTTCTTTTGTGTTTTTAACAAAGTCAAAGAGAATCATCTCACTATTAAGCTAGACACAGTTGTCCATCTTCTTAATTTGTTTTAGAGCAAAGTGACATTTTTACAACAGACCTCAAAGGAGAACTTTTTTAGCCTGCAAAGGCAAGATTCTATTGTCTGTGTTAGTCCTTTGCATGGCTTGAGATTGCTAACTTGTGAGTTTGTCATTTTCTACAGATTATCAGAACATAAATCACCATGTTGTCTCAGTGATGTGAAAGTAAATACCACATTAGTCTCTCATTTTTGATACAAGGAAACGGAAACATATAACAAATGATATGTCCACCAATTTCATAGTCACTGCAGGAGAATTTATCATTAGATTTCTTAATATTCTGGAGGATGCCTTGTTTTATTTACTGTGTACCTTGTTGCAGGTACATAGTAAATGCCTGATAGACTGACTGACTGAATCTGTGGGTTCGTCCATGTTCCACATTGGTTTCTGAGTTTTCTAACACTTTTTCACGTCACCTTACTGGACATTGCAGTACTATCCAGTAGAACTTTCTGCAGTGATGGAAATGTTCCGTATCCACGCCATCCAGTTAGTTATATGTGGCTGATGAAATGTGGATGTAGTACAACTGAGGATCTCAACTTTTTAATTTTAATTTAAATTTAAATACTCATAAGTATATAATTCTGTCACATATTATATTGCCTATTTGCTTTTTCTGTTTAATGTGTATTGTGCATTTTCAGCGACTATTAAATTTGTTAGGGTCATGATTAGACCATTCTATTTCTTCCTCTTAGAAGTAGATATCTTAGGGTATGTTTCAAACATGAGATTGCAGAAATAGTATTTTGGAAAGACTTCTTCGTCCACATTATTTTTAGGTCTGTTATGGCCTGTTGAATTGTTTGCCTTTATGTTGGGAGATAGCCAAAAGCCTGTTCTTGGACACCACATCATGTTGCTGCAGCATGCGTCATTATCCCTGTTTTCTTGAAAATGGTCAGTGGGTCACTGTTCATTCCATAATCAATTACATGGTGTTAGTCATACAGTTTTTTTTTTGTTCATGCCCTTATTAAGCAGCAAACCACATTTTAGGTACTCAGTAGCCCCATGTGGCTGGTGGCTACCACATTGAACAGCACAGATCTAGAAGATCTGAGTGGCACTGTCAACCACTGTCAACTAGTTGACGTTTATAGAACACTGCCCAACAGATGTAGCATACACATTCTTTCAAGTACACATGGAACTTTCTCCACGGCATACCATATGCAAAGCCATAAGACAGTCTCAAGTCACAAGACTGAAGTCACACACAATATATTTTGTAACTACATCAGAATGAATTAAATTAGAAACAGTAACAGTAAGCTACCTAGAAAAGCCTGTGTATGTGAAAATTACACAGTATACTTCTATATAACAGATGGGTCAAAGAAGGATTCTTATGGGAGATTAGAAGTTTCAAACTAAATGATAATGAAAATATACTGTATCAGAATCTTAGGATATAGCTAGAACAGTGCATAGAAGGAAAAACTTCATGTGATTACATTTAAAAGAAACAGAAGTTTAAAATTGACCTAGTTATCACCTTAAACTGCAAAATTAAAAAACAAAAATTAGACCGCCAAGTAAGTTAGCAAGAAGAAAATAAGGATAAGGATAGAAACTGACAAATACAGTATCACAGTATAACATATTGCAATGTGATATGCCTTCTTTTTGATAACTCTTACTAATTTGTTAGCCTATAATGACTAGCAATAAAATTGGTGGAAAAAAAAGTGTACATACAATTTTTAAAAATTTATTGTAAGGAATGAGTTTATAGGAGAGAGCAGGATTGCATCCAGATTAGTAATTAAAATTTGTTTTCTACTGAAAGCATCAATTTCCTTGAATTCAAATTCACTTTAGTGTTGTAATGTGCCTATTTTGACAAATAATTTAACCTGGGGGAAGATAAAAAATTTGGTTTATATTTTATTTTATTTTATTTTTTATTTATTTATTTATTTTTTGAGACAGAGTGTCGCTCTGTCGCCAGGCTGGAGTGAAGTGGCGTGATCCCAGTTCACTGCAACTTCCGTTTCCTGGTTTCAAGCAGTTCTCCTGCCTCAGCCTCCCGAGTAGCTGGGACTACAGGCACGCACCACCACGCCCGGCTAATTTTTTGTACTTTTAGTAGAGATGAGGTTTCACCATGTTGGCCAGAATGGTAGTTTATATTTTATAAACCCAGGAAGAATTTTAAAGTTGAGGATTTGAGCTTAGTTTTAAAAGAATCAAATGGTTAGCAGTTGTGCATCCCATTGAGAAGATGTGTATTTACTATCAGGACAATGACATTTTCACGTGACTCTGCAGAATGATGGGTTCTGGGGAATTTGCGTAGTCTCATTGAACAAAAACAAATGAACATTTAAATAAGACATTGAATTTTTTCTTACAGGTTTATTGACAAGAAGGAAAGGTTAAGCCGACTTAAGAGCAAGCAAGAAGAATTTCAAAAAGAGTGAGTGTTTTGCCTTTTAATTTGTGGAGGTGATCTAGTATCTAGTCACCATTTGGTTTAATTCATTGCTGTGGTATGCATATATATGAATTGCTAACTTACTGAATTTAGGATACAGTGTCTTAAAGTGTAGAAAAAGGAGTTCATCTGAGAGAGGTAAAGCAGGAGAAGTTATCAAGTTTCTGGAAAACACTGGTCTCAGACCTGGTGCATGGTACACAGTAGATAATGAATCAAATCCCTGGCACTGGTAATTAGTGTGTGGGTCCAGGACAGTGGACATGATTAGACATAAATTAGTGCCGGTGGCTCCCATAGGACATTACTGCTTCCATTTACCCTTCTTCTTTTGTCCCTATCAGTATTTTGCAACATACGGTCTGCACATCATCTATATCAGAATTCATTAGCTGAGATAATGGTTAAAAATTCAAATTTTTGGAATCCTATCCTCAGAGATTCGAATGCAGTAGATATGGGGTGAGGCCCAGGAATCTGAGGTTTGTTTGTTTTTTTTTGTGAGGTGGGGAATCCGAGTTATTAACAGGCACCCTTGATGAATCTCCCACCCCCTTGTATTGAAAATTGTCCTATGGAACGTTCTGGTATAGAACATGCTCCTCAGATGAACCCCAGGTGTTTGCATCTCTGTGCATTCATTCAGTTTCTCTCTACCTCAGAGCGTTTCCTCTTCTCTGAGCACATCCTGCCCATCTCTAAAGGCTCTTAAAGGGTTGCCTCTTTTGTGACACAAACCATGCCCACATGGATGTCTCACACCCCTTGGTGAAAACAGTTAATGACCAGGCCAATGATTCCCACAGTGTGACCCAAGCTTCTCTAGAGTCTGCAATGGTCTGATAAACACATTGATGAGCAGTTTAAATCTTCCAGGATATTCTGTATTAGAGAAACCTACTTGAATTTTTTTAACTCCGCAGTTTCTCTAACTTAAACACAAAAACTTTATTTTTCCCATAGAACATTTTATTCCATAGAGCAAATTTTTGGAGATACTGGCGTGTATCATTTCTTTGGGAACTAACCATAGTATTTTAGAACATTAATTCATTCTAACTATTACTATGAATTATGACGGATGGAAATTGCTGATGACTGAGGACAAAGGCTAAGGCTGTTAGGCAGATTTATTGTGGGCATTTGTACAAAGGCTCTTAGCAGTGTTCAGAACTGCAAAAGGAAGGAGATGAAAAAAATGGCAGAGAACAGGGAATCTGGAAAACACTTTAAATGCTCAATCCCATTTTGATATTTCTAGCCATTTCGAAGAACTTAATTTAAAAAATTTTTGGTTTTACATTTTTGAACTTCACAGAATTTTATTATTAAGAGCTTATTTTCTGTCTCTTTTCCATACAGAGTGTTAAAAGCTATGGAAGGAAAATGGATAACAGATCAGTTGGTAAGCTGTAATATATGTTCTTTTTACTTGAGGCGACTTGGTTTTAAGTTGGTAGAGCTTATAAAAGCATTTTTAATTAAAAAAATTTAAATATTTGATAGTCCTCTACTTAAATCCACTTGTAGTGTGACCTTCTCAGATATTTCATCCAGATACCAAAAGTGGGATATCAGCAATTAATTATGGAGCCATCATAAAGGATAATTATGAAACTTGGTGTTGACATAGAAAAACAAAAACAGTGGGCTATTATCCTTTTTGCAAAAATTATTTATCATACACACACTTCAAATGGGTTAATGATTAAATGTGTCAAAGAAAAGTATGAGTAGGTATTTACATAATCTTGGAGTGGGGAGAACCTTTATAAACCATAGAGGAAAGCATTTTGACAGATTATCTAACAGTTTGAAACTTCTGACCAGGTGTAATGGCTCACAGCTACTTAGAGGCTGAGGCAGGAGAATCACTCGAACCCAGGAGGTGGAGGCTGCAGTGAGCCGAGATGGTGCCACAGCACTGCAGCCTGGGTGACAAAGTGAGACTCCCTCAAAAAAAAAAAAAAAAAAAAAAAAAAGTTTAACAGTTAATTAAACTGGGGGAAAAAATGAGTAGAGCGTATAAAAATAAAGAGTTTGAGGAAGGCTTGGCAGAGGCCAGGCAGCCCTGCTTTGCTAAGGCTCTAGACAGGCACGCTGTGCCCTCCCTGTAGCCCGGATATTCAAGAGGAAGGTCAGTGACTTCCAGTGAAGGGGCCACAAACGAAACGCCCAAGAGGAGATTGGCACGGTTGTCAGCTGAGCCTGCTCCTGCAAAAGTGGAAACAAAGCTGAAAAAGCAGCAGGAAAGAATTAATCTTCAAACAAAAAAGTGCAAACAAAAGGGAAAAGGGGAGCAAAGGGGAAAAAGCAAGAAGCAACTAACCAAGAAACTGAAGATTGACCTGCAAAAAGCAAGAAACTGAGGAGAGCCCCGCTTCCGATGAAGCCAGAGAGAAAGAAGCCAAGCCTGATTAACACCTTATACCATGTCTTGTCAGCAGTCCCTATCTCCCTTCTTGTCTATTCTAGAGGAATATTTTAATCAACTGTTCTGTTTTGTTTTTGAGAAAGAGTCTGACTTTGTCACCCAGGCTGGAGTACAGTGGTGCGATCTCAGCTCACTGCAACCTCTGCCTCCTGGGTTCAAGTGATTCTCCTGCCTCAGCCTCCCAAGTTGCTGGGATTACAGGCACACGCCACCACGCCCGGCTAATTTTTGTATTTTTAGTAGGGACGTATTGACCAGGTTGGCTTCAAACTCTCGAATTCAGGTGATCCTCCTGCCTCAGCCTCCGAAGTGTTGGGATTACAGGCGTAAGCCACCGCCTCCAGCCTTACCAACTGTTTTGTAAATGTAAGCTTTTTAGTAGCTCTAGAAACACTTGTGAGAAGGAGGGAATTCCACCTTATCCTGTTTTTTAAGTGTCAGTGCTTTTTTTTTTAAGAGGTGAAATCATTCTCTGGTTATTTACTTCTTGGTACAACCAGAAGATGGTGTGGAATACTGAGTTATGGGAGGCTTTGACTGTCTTGGGTGTCAGTTTAACATTCTATACTTGGGGGGTTAGTTTTTATATCCTGTAATACCGAGCATACTAAATGGCAATATGGAGTCACAGTCCTGCATTTAATGTACTGAACATTTTAAATTACTTCTATTCCTGTGTTTTTAGTAGAACTGTTTCCTAAAGAAAACCGCTCCTTGATGATGGCTCTCCCTGTCAGAATTGCATGCACTCTGAGCTCTTTGTTCGTGGTAGTCCTGTTTTCCTAATAACTTTGTTGATGTTCTGTGAAAGATTGAAAATTTGAATATGTAGCGTATATGCTATTCAATTGTGAATTGGTGGGACATATGTAACAGCTTATCAATGTGTGAAGATACTGATACTTGATGAACTCAAGGGAAATTTGTTTCCAGATTTTAAGCTGGAAAGCCACTGGAATAACTTTAAAAAAGAATTAAAATACATGGCTTTTAGATTTTTGGTGTGTAGGTTAAGAATCGTGTACAAATAGAAATGTCTGTGTACTGATCTTCAAGACAACCAATGAAATCTCAATTATGAAAGAAAAAAAGTGTTTGGAAAAGCATATGTAGTATATCCAGCAATTTTCCTCCTAAGGAAATGCTCGTGAATATAGAAATTTATGGGCAAAAAAAAAACTGACTGTCTTTAGCATAATGGTAAAGCTAGTATATAAACAAATGTTCATCAATCAGGAGGAGATAAAAAATTATGATACTATGTAGTTGTTAAAAATAATGTGGGCAGCCTACATATATTGCTGTGTAACTATGTCCACATTGTATTTATTAATGGAAAAAAAGTAGGGTAAAGTATGATTCCATTTATGTGAGTAAGTATCTTAAATATAAATTACTCTTATAAAATCTGGGCTGGGTGTGGTGGTGGCTCATGCCTGTAATCCCAGCACTTTGGGGAGGCCGAGGTGGATTGCTTGAGCCCAGAAATTGAAGACCAGCCTGAGCAACATGGCAAAACCCCACATCTACAAAAAAAAACAACAACAAAAATTAGTGAGGCTTGGTAGCGTATTCCTGTAGTCACAGCTACTCGGGAGGTTGAGGTGGGAGGATCTCTTGAGCCAGGGAGGTCAAGGCTGAAGTGAGTCTGTAATCACACCACTGTACTCTAACCCGGCAACAGAGTGAGACCTTGACTCAAAAATAAAAAATCTGAAAAGATACACATTAAACTTTAATTTTAAAGGAATACTCCTGAGAAATGGGGAGGAGTCAGGCTAACAATCATATTTTGTTTTTCTTCAGTAATGTGTAATTTTTTCACAACAGTAAACATTATTCATATATTTTATTATACTTAAAATTTGTGATAGAAGTGAATTTTGCTTATTCTCTGAATGTTTTAGTAAACAAAATATGTTCTGTAGAAAATTTTTCTAGTTTTTTTTTTTTTTTTTATTTTTTTTAGGCAGATTCTTACTCTGTCACCCAGGCTGGAGTGCAGTGGCACAATCTCAGCTAACTGCAACTTCTGCCTCCTGGGTTCAAGTGATTCTCCTGCCTCAGCTTCCTAAGTAGCTGGGATTACAGGCACACGCCACCACACCTGTCTAGTTTTTGAATTTTTAATAGAGACAAGGTTTCACCATGTGGGTCAGACTGGTCTTGAACTCCTGACCTTGTGATCCACCTGCCTCGGCCTCCCAAAATGCTGGGATTACAGATGTGAGCCACCATGTCCAGCCTTCTACCTTCTAGATTTTTTATCTAAGACTTTAATATTCATTTCTAAACACTCTATTACCTTTTAAAATTGAGGATAGGTCATATCTGATATATTTCTGAACCCCTCAGTTCCTGTGGATCTGTTTTTGAATGTCCAACTCTATTTGAGAGTTTAGAGTTTCGCTCACCATTAACATCCTGTAATCTGTTCTGTCTCTTACCATCAGACTACCATAAACATTTGAGCATTGTTTTAAGATTTTAGTTATCCACGTTTATGGAGGCATTAGAGAATAATCATTCTTTTTAGCTAACTAGTAGATCCGTCTTTTTTTTTTTCTCCCCCGAGATGGAGTCTTGCTGTGTCACCCAGGCTGGAGTGCAGTAGCACAGTCTCAGCTCTGCAACCTCTGCCTCCTGGGCTCAAGCGATTCTCCCACCTCAGCCTCCCCGGTAACTGGGACCATAGGCGCATGTCACCGCACCTGGCTAATTTTTTGTATTTTTGGTAGAGACAGGGTTTCGCCATGTTGTCCAGGCTGGCCTTGAATTCCTGAGCTCAAGTGATCTGCCTGTCTCAGCTTCCCAAAGGCTAGGATTACAGGTGTGAGTGATGCCTGGGCCATAGATCCCTTTTTTTTTTTTTTTTTTTTTTTTTTTGACAGAGTGTTTGAGTCTCGCTGTCACGAGGCTGGAGTGCAGTGGCGCGATCTTGGCTCACTGCAACCTATGACTCCCTGGTTCAAGCGAGTCTCCTGCCTCAGCCTCCCGAGTAGCTGGGATTACAGGCATGTGCTACCATGCTCAGCTAAATTTTGTATTTTCAGTAGAGGCGGGATTTCACCATGTTGGCCAGGATGGTCTCAAACTCCTGACCTTGTGATCCGCCTGCCTTGGCCTCCCAAAGTGCTGGGATTTTGGGTGTGACCACCGCCCCTGGCCCATAGATCCTATTTTTATTGATCCTCTGTTCACTTTAGGGCAGGGGTGCCCAACCCCCGGGGCATATATGGCTACTGGTCTGTGGCCTTTTAGGAACCGGCTGCACAGCAGGAGAGAGTAGGGCGAGCGAACATTACCACCTGAGCTCCACCTCCTGTCAGATCGGTGGTGGCATTAGAGTCTCATAGGAGCGGGAGCTCTGTTATAAACTGGATGTGCAAGGGATCTGGGTTGTGCACTCCTTATGAGAAAATAATGCCTGATAATCGGAGGTGGGACAGTTTCATCCCTGTAAACCATCCCCCACCCTGTCTGTGGAAAAATCGTCTTCCACAAAACCAGTCCCTGGTGCCAAAAAGGTTGGGGGCTGCTGCTTTAGGGGATGCTGAACCTAACTCCTGGTAATATAAAGAGGCAGTTTCATGTTTCGTATAATTTTCTGAGGCTTTTCAGGAGCTCTTATTTGAGTTATGCACTGAAAAAATAATGTTTGTTTTGTTGTCATTTTTTATTAACTTGTAAGTACTGTTTGCTTGTTGGGTGAGATGACTCGGTTATGTTAACCGTCTCCTCAGTAACCAGCACTAGAGGTTTGAAGCAGTACGTCATTAGGGCTCTGTGTGAAGATGCCTGTGTTGTGTATCTTTGCTGTCCAATCCAGTAGCCGCTAGCCACATGCGATGTCAAACATTTGACATGAGGGTGGTGTGAGTAAGGAACTGAATTTTTGAGTTTGTATGATGTAAATTAAGTAACCACATGTGGCTAGTAACTATATAGACAGAGAGGGTTTAGACAATGTCCTTCAACTTTTTTCTTCACTCACTGACAAATGCAAAAGACTATGTGAATTTCTTTCTCATAATTTCCCTTAATTTCTCTTTTGTCTGCTTTGAACCAGAAAAACATTGTTCTCTTTTTCGTAATCTTCCATAGTTACAAAAGCTATAACAAACATAGTTATATTGACCTTTTCTTTGTTAGGTTTTCTGACTTACCTGAAAATAAGTAGTGATCCCAGATAGGTAATCATATTAATCATAAGAGACCAATGTTTGTGACATTTATTACATGCTTTTTTCAGAGATGGAAGATAATGTCCTGCAAGATGAGGATTGAACAGTTAAAACAAACAATATGTAAAGGAAACGAAGAAATGAAGAAAAGTAAGTAATTCGCCCCCTTTCTTCCAGCCCTAGAAAGCACCTGGGTGGAATTTCGTGGAATTAATAAACTAGAGGGACACAGAAAGAAGGCAAGGGGTGGGGCAGTGGCAAATTGGAGAAGTTTACTACTTGCCTTCATCTTTCCTTGTAAAACATTTGTGTAAGGAATTTTTAAAAATTAAATACACAATTATAGAGGCCTTAAATAACAAGATTCTTTTCTCAATTAAAGAAGTTGGCCAGGCATGGTGGCTCATGCCTGTAATCCCAGTACTTTGGGAGGCCGAGGCAGGTGGGTCACCTGAGGTCGGGAGTTTGAGACCAGCCTGGCCAACATGGTGAAACCCTGTCTCTACTAAAAATACAAAAATTAGCCAGGTATGATGGCAGGTGCTTATAATCCCAGCTACTCGGGAGGTTGAGGCAGGAGAATCGCTTGAACCGGTGAGGCAGAGGTTGTGGTGAGCCATGATCGTGCCATTGCACTCCAGTCTGGGCAACAAGAGTGAAACTCTGTCTCAAAAAAAAAGTTAAGGAATGTATGTTTCTGTTTACCTTGGCTAACAGGAAGCTCAGAGTCTAAGTTAGTACTCACTTGTAATAATGATTGGCTCATGGCAGAAGCACAGAATATTGGGTTTTTTTCCCTTAGTGAATCTCCACATTTTAATCTGTATTAATTTTACATCATATTTGTATACTTTATCATAGGCCGTTGTCAAAATGAATTCTCTTAGAAATCCTGCATCCTTAACCTATTTCCCATTTGCCCCAAGAATACTTTTGTCTCTATTCCTAATACAACATCATATACATTTCTGTTACATTAAGATTAGAGACATGTTCTGTTTAGAAATAACTCCAAGAAAAGCTTTTATGTTTTTTTTCGCACTGAAAATCAGATTTATTTCAGACTCAGAGTGTGTTTATGTAACATTAAATGAGCGCCGGCAGCAAGCTGCAGTCCGTGAATTTCTGAAGATCAGTGTTTAAAGTTTAGAATGAGTCACCATCAGACCTCGTGAATCCCTTTCTTGTCTACTCTTTGCTTCCAGAAGCAAGTCTTTTATGGTGGCATGTAATGGTGTAAAGCTTCCGTTGAAAACATTTGTCCGAATAAAGTGCTCACGTGGAGTTTCATGGGATTACTAGAGAATTAGGGCAGCACAGTGGAAAGTGCACAGAACTCTCTAGAACCCACTTTCCACCCAGTCTTGCATGCGAACTCCAAAGGCTCTGATTCAGTAACAACGTAAGAACCCATTCCTTAGCGTTAGTTAACACTCTCGCCATCTTCCCATGATGTTTAGGGCTTTGCCACCAGGCATCTGTGAACCTCCTGAAGTTGCTGAATGTACTGAGCATGCCTGTTTCTCTGATGAGCAGGTTAAAAGCTCTGATCAGCTGTTTTTAACTCATTCCTAACTCCCCAAAACAAAAACCACCACCACAGAGAATTACACATAGATCTGATGGAGTGGACCCTAGTGGTTTTTATCCTCAGCATATCATCAGTCACCTGGTGACCCTTCTAAAATCTAGAGAGAGAACCCTGGCATCTGTCTCTAGAGAGATGGACTTAGGAAAATGATCCTGGACTTAGGAAAATGATCACATGCTTGAATGTTACTGCAATGTCAGATCGCCATGTTGAAGAAAAAAAGCTTCCACGTGCATACTGCATTTCTGTCCTCCTCTCTTCATGACTGGTAACAGTTTACAGATGGGCCCAGATCTAGAAGCCACACTTGAATAGCGCTACTCCAAGTGGTTCTGATGACCTGCCAGGGTTGGGAACTGCTCTTTAGAATGTAAATACAGTCTCCTTCCCATCCTCTAGACCAGACTTAAAAATTTTGCAAACAATTTTAAAGGTGTTAATGGATTCCAGAAGCTATGCTTAGAACTCATCCTTAAGAGCTTGCTACCCAATAGTCTTTTTGTGGTTGTCAAATTATGACACGTATTCATGAAAGGGCACAAATTCTAAATTAATTGTAGAGACTGATGAATTATTTACGTAGAATCTTTTGACTTAAGGTTTCATGATACACATTATATGGTATAATATAGATATATCATATGGCATAGATAGGGAAGTTAGGTTATATGCAGTTGCAATGTTGAGTTGATCTGTGCTATAGTCAGAGTTACTTACCCAAAGAAGCAAGAGAAGATACAGATATAGCACCAAACATCTGATGTTTGAGGGGAGATGGCAGGGAGAGAAGGATGATTGGGTGCTGAGTCTGCACTGGGTGCAGATGGGGTGACTGATGATTTCCTGCCACCTGTGAGTGGTCGTGGTCATAAATTTGAAATAGATTCCTCCCAAAAAATCTGACCACTGTATGACTCAGCATCATGGCTGGGTAGTTCATTTCAGCACTTGTAAAGAGCTCGGTAAAGATGATGAAAATAGGTTAGCATGTGATGGAACCAAGAGACTGAACCTTTAGGACATTCACATTGAGCAGGGATGACAAAGAATTGATGATGATGATAAAGAGATGATGATGATGATGATGATGTTGTTTTGAGATGTAGTGTCACCCAGGCTGGAGTGCAGTGGCGCCATCTCGGCTCACTGCAACCTTTGTCTCCCAGATTCAAGCAATTCTCCTGCCTCAGCCTCTCAAGTAGCTGGGATTACAGGCACCTGCCACCACAGCTGGCTGTTTTTTGTTTCAAAACTCTAAGAAATTGGCCAGGCACAGTGGCTCTCGCCTGTAATCCCAACACTTCAGGAGGCCAAGGCAGATGGATCACTTAGAGGGCAGGAGTCCGAGACCAACCCGGCCAACATGGCAAAACCCCATTTCTACTAAAAATAGAAAAACTAACTGGGTGTGGTGGTGTGTGCCTATAATCCCAGCTACTCAGAAGGCTGAGGCAGGAGTGTCACTTGAACCCAGGACGCGGAGGTTGCAGTGAGCCGACATTGCGCCACTGCATTCCAGCCTGGGCGACAAGAGCGAAACTCCGTCTTAAACAAAAAAACTATTAGAAATCTAAGGCTTGCAACCAAATACCTAAGTTCAGTGGTGCTCGGTGAAAGAGGGTTTGGAGCCACAGACATTTATCAGTTGCTTTTTATATCCTAGTTAGGAGACAACAAGGCTTCGGTGGGACCTCATATAAGGAAGCAAGAGCTATGTGCCATCAGAGGCGTCCAAACACATTACCATAGGGTTCCGAGGAGCAAAATGTCTGGGGAGTGTTTATGGAGGGGCCTTCCTGAATAAGTAAAATTCGAACATTTAGAAAACAGGAGCAAATAGATAGTATGAGTGTTAGGGAGTGATGACTGGTTCAGCATTCATCCATCCATACCTTCAGGTGGTTCCATCTTGCAGAAAGGATTTGAAGTATGTTGCAATTGAGTATGGCTAGAGTGAAGGGTGTGCAGAGGGGAGCTGTGGGATATGTAGAATTTGGAGATGGCCTTGAGGCTGAGGGGTTTGCTTATGTATTTGATGGGGAATAGAAAACCACTGAGCACTGACTACGATTTATAAATATTGAGCAAGTAAAAAAGGGCATGAAGGCTTGGAGTCGAGCCATGCTGGAGATAGGCAGAGTTTTGGTGAGCATTAACTAGGGTTGTGATAGTAGGAATAAAAAGAAAAGCCTAGACAGAAACACTGGGACTGGTAATGGAATTGACCATTGGGGGATTGATTAGGCAGTGGACAAGTCAAAAATAATCTTGAAGTAGGGAAACTGGAGATTTTCCTGGAAAAGTAATGAACTTGGTTTTGAGCTTAGGTTTAAGTTGCCTATGCAACTCCTAGATATCTGTCTGAGAGTTTACAGCATGTTTCCGTCATTCAAGTGAAGTTTTGCTGTAGCCCAACAGGTGTAGCTAGCAGGTTTAGGATCCAGAACTCAAAGGAACTCCACAAAAAGGACCGAAATCTGACAGGGCGAGTATATGTCTTCTCTCCTGGTTGTGTGGCCAGGATTTTGTTTCCCTTGCAGCACTTAAAATGCTGGGCATGTGTGTTCCGGATACCTCATCGGATATGTTCCCACCCACCCTCCTGGTTGCTGCCATACTCCGCTGTGACTTTTCAGAGCTCTGGGGCTGTTTCTGTTGCTCTTCTCTACTGGATAACCATCTGCTGTGGGATTATCCCTGGGTTCTCTGGTTATAACTCAGGGCACACCTAAGAGGTTTCTCAGGAAATCAGATAGCCAGTAAGTTTTTCAAACTTGAAGTAGTTCTCTTTTCTGCCCAACATGATTATTCTTTGGTGCCCACTTTAGGAAAGTCAGATCCTTCCTGTGCTGAACTTAAACTTGACAGTCATCGAGTGAGTGACTCCTTTTACTAATGATGAGCACAGATGGAGATCCAGAGCCATTTTAATCATGTTTTTCTTTCCCTTATGTGTAATGTCGGCTTTAACTAAACTCTCAAAATTTTCACTTAGTGGACATGAGTTGATTTTATTGAGGTTTTGCTTTCAGTTTAGATTGCAAGAGAAAACGTGTATGTTTGTGGGGTGGAGCTCTGCAGTGCATAGGAACTGTTTGCAGAGATAATTGTTGGGTGTGATTTTATTTATTTTAGATTCTGAAGGTCTTCTCAAAACCAAGGAAAAGAATCAGAAGCTTTACAGTCGAGCACAGCGGCACCAAGAGAAAAAGGAGAAGATTCAGAGGCATAATCGCAAACTTGGTGACCTGGTAGAGAAAAAGACCATTGACTTAAGAAGTCATTATGAGCGTCTGGCAAGTCTTCGACGATCTCATATATTAGAGCTCACTTCTGTCATTTTCCCAATCGAGGAAGTAAAGACTGGTGCGAGGTACATTCAGCAAATCTTTTCACTCTAGGAATAGATCAAGTTCCAAATACTTTTTGAAGTATGTCAGCACCTTATTTCTTGGGCCTTATTCTACGGTCATTGGTTTTCCTGGTGATGGAACATAAGTTTTATCTGCTTCAACAAACCGTACACACTGCACAAAGCTGGCGAGGCAGCCAGGTGAGGGGTGGGGCCCAGGCTTGTGTACTCTCCCAGAGCTTCTAGGTGAGGTGCTGACTCACACTTCTAATTAAGAACCACCTGATGGCCGGGTGGGGCGGCTCCTGCCTCTAGGTGAGGTGCTGACTCACACTTCTAATTAAGAACCACCTGATGGCCGGGTATGGCGGCTCCCTCCTGTAATCCCAGCGCTGTGGGAGGCCTGAGGTGGGCAGATCACGTGAGAGGTCAGTAGTTTGAGACCAGTCTGGCCAACATGGTGAAACCCTGTCTCTACTAAAAATACAAAAATTAGCCAGGCATGGTAGCACGCACCTGTAGTCTTAGCTACAGTACAGCAGGAGAATTGCTTGAACCTAGGAGGCCGAGGTTGCAGCGAGCCAAGATCATGCCACTGCATTCCAGCCTGAGCGATAGAGCAAGACTCTTATCTCCAAAAAAAAAAACAAAAAAAAAAAACCAAAGAACTATCTGATGGGTGATTTTGGGCTATTAGTTAGTTGTGTTTTGTGAGGCATCTTCTTGGACCTCAAAGTCTTGATTTCCTTGTCTGACAAATGGGGATTTAAAAATGCCCTTTCACAGAGAAATCTTGAGCAAATACATAAGAAAACATCTAGAGCTTTGGGTCTCTTAGATGGTGGGCACTACATGTTGACTTAACCTTTTCCTGGTGACTGCTATTTACTGTGTTAACTGCTATTGAGCACTGAATACTGTGACTTTAATCTTAGGTGGTAGTGCATGGATAACCTCTGGTGGGATGAATAGGACAGTGGTTCCCCCATCTGGCTGTTCATCTGAGAAATAGAGGTTCCAGAGGGTACCCCTCCAACCTCCCAGTCCAACTTGTAATACTTCTGTGTCTTTAAACTTCCCTGATGCTGCTGCTGATCAGCGGGTTTGACAACTACCACTGGCTTTCATTTATTCCCACAAGCCACCGGGCTGCTGTAGTTGAGGATTTTGCTGTCTCTGGCGCTCCCACTCTCCAGCAGCTTTCCCTGGAAACTTGACGCTTCCTGGACTATCGCTAGTTTCATAACTATTCTCTCCAGTCTGTTTAGTCTGTTGCCAGAGTTGGCTTCCTAAAACCCAAAAAGGCTGATTGCTGCTTCTAGCTTGAGAACCTGCTCTCTGACTCTAAGTAATTTGTCATTAGTAAGAGTTGGCAAATAGAAAAATAAAAAGGCAGATTCAAAATAGAGCAGAATATAAAGTTTTTAGGAGACCAGCAGCTGAGTGCAATGTGTGATCTTGGATCCTGCACCCCAGAAGAGATATTAGCAGGACGGTTAGAGAGAGTTGAGTAGGTCTGTCAATTAGTTAACAGTATTGTAGCAGTGCTGATTGTCTGGTTGTGATTACTGTATAATATTTTCCTGAATTGATACTTTGGGGAAGTTGAGCGAAGTGTATACACGGAAACTTTAAAATTCTTGACGCTTTTCTGTAAGGCTGACATTTTTTCAAAAAGAAAACATACACGAAGAGAAAACATGAAGAAAAACTCTATTTCTGTGCTGTTTTAATATTTTATTTAGTGTAAATTGTTATATACCATTCATTTTTTAAAAAGAAGTTGATGGTTTTAAAGTTATCCTTATAGTAAGATTTCTTGTTTGTGTTTCTCTTATCTTCTTCCGGGAGGAGGGAGAGGTAGCAGTACAGCTCAGAATTGGCCAGTCTTATCCGTGACAGCTGGTAGCAGTTATCTTACACGTATGTTGTGGCAGAAGGAAAGATATGAAGAACCACTGGCCAAGAGGACAGAATCTAAACTTTGAGCAGCACAGAAGGCCTTTCCCAGTCCGCTTGCTTCCTACCTGCTTTTGTAGTCCCGTCTCCTGGCACTTCCCTTGTGTGTCCCTCGCACCAGCCACACTGAACCTCTCTGTTCCCCGAGCGCGCTGTGTTCTTCCCCGTCACTGCATTTGTACCTGCTGTGACTTCTCATGGCAGGTTTGTTTGTTTTTTGATTTGAGAGGGAGTTTTGAGAGAGAGTCTCATTCTGTTGCCCAGGCTGGAGTGCAGTGGTGTGATCATAGGTCATTAGAACCTTGAATTCCTGGGCTTAAGCAATCCTCCTGCCTTGACCTTCCAAAGCACTGAAATTACAGGCATGAGCCATCCTGGTGGGCTTGTTATTTTTTGTTGCTGTTTGTTTTTTGAGACAGAGTCTCGCTCTGTCGCCCAGGCTGGAGTGTACTGGCACATTCTTGGCTCACTGCAACCTTTGCCTCCTGGGTTCAAGCAATTCTCCCGCCTTAGCCTCCCGAGTAGCTGGGATTATAGGCGCCTGCCACCACGCCTGGCTAATTTTTGTATGTTTAGTAGAGATGGGGTTTCACTGTGTTGGCCAGGCTGGTCTCAAATTCCTGACCTCAATTCTGCCCACCTTGACTTCCTCAAATGCTGGCATGAGCCGCTGCATCTAGCCCTGTTGTTTGTTTTCTTTCAATCCTCAGTTGGTTTGCGATATGCAGCCTGTGAATACGGACGGCTGACTGTGGCATATGAGGGCATGGCGAGCAGGTGCAAGGCCTTGTGCTGCATACTGAAGTGCCATTGCTGGCGCAGGGAAAAGCACTAGAGCTTGAGCTGCAAGCTGAACTAGCTACTATTTTTGTGGGATGCTATTTTTACTTGACAGAAAGACTTGAGTATTAAAGAGAGTTTAAAAAATCTAAAACGGTGTCACTCTTTACTCATTTTTTGTTTTTGAAAAGATTTTTTTCATAAAATGTTTAACAGGTTTAATAGGTTTATTGGTATTTCTGAATGAATTATTTAAGTTTTTCTTAGTTTCTAATTCAGTAAGTATCAGTAATCTAACCCATGTAAACAAAAGTTCTTTGGGATTCCAAAGTGTTTGAAGCATGTAAAGGGGTGTTGAGACCAAATAGTTGGAGGACTTGCTACCTTCGGCCCTACCTCTTGGTTCCGTCTTCCTCACAGTGTGTGGGCGTCTGCGCCACAGCTGGTTTGAGCCTCGTCTCTGATAGCAAGCTCTTACCTACGTATATTCCAGTTAAATTCCTGGCCAGGTATGGTGGCTCGCAACTGAAATATTTGCATTTTGGCCGGTCACAGTAGCTCATGATTATAATCTCAGTGTTTTCAGAAGATTGCTTGAGGCCAGGAGTTCAAGACCAGCCTGGGCAACAAAGTGAGACCTCATCTCTACAAAAAAATGTTTTAAGTTAGCCAGGTTTGGTAGTAGGTGCCTGTAGTCCCAGCTACTTAGGAGGCTGAGGCAGGATGATCTCTGGAGTTCAGGAGTTCAAGGCTTCTGTGAGCTATGAGCGCATCTGTCACTGTACTCCATGTCGGGTAACAGAGTGACACCCAGCTCTAAAAAGAAAAACTAAGGTAGGATTCCTGTGCTCACATGCAGCTCTTTGACGTTCTAGCTTGTGTTGCGGGTATATTGCATGCCCTTGAAAATCCTCTCTTGAAATCTGTATGTGTCTTGTGACTTGTAGAGATCCCGCAGATGTGTCTTCAGAGAGTGACAGTGCCATGACCTCCAGCACTGTGAGCAAGCTTGCCGAAGCCCGGAGGACAACTTACCTCTCAGGACGATGGGTCTGTGATGATCACAACGGAGACACCAGCATTAGCATTACAGGGCCTTGGATTAGCCTCCCTAACAATGGGGACTACTCTGCCTACTACAGCTGGGTGGAGGAGAAGAAAACAACCCAGGGGCCTGGTGAGAAGCTGAATATCCTTTGAAATCTAGATAGAGAGTTCTAGGTAAAATTGATATAACAAAATGAACAGCTTTCAAACGAACAATTCAGGGGCATTTAGTACATTCCCAGTGTGTGCTTCCATCACCTCTGTGTCGTTCCAAAACATTTTGATCATCCCAGACAGAAACCCCATGGCATGAAAGTATCACATTCCCCCACTCTCCCTTCCCCTCAGCTCCTGGCAACTGCAGATCTGCTTTCTGTGTCTGTAGATTTGCCTGTTCTGGGCAACTCATATCAATGGAATCATTGAATCTATGGCTTTTTGTGTCAGACTTCTTTCACTTAGCATAATATTTTCAAGGTTCGTCCACATGATTTGCATATATTATTATTTCATTCCTTTGAATGAATTCCATTGTATGGATAAATAAGCCACATTTTGTTTGTTTATTCATTCATCACGTGATGGACTGAAAACATTTTTTAGATGTCTCACCTTTTGGGGGATAATATTGCTTGATTTATATAAGAAGACATTATTTAAAGAAGTATATTTAACCTGTTGAGACCTATATTTTTAGTGTATAACTTTGTAATGTGTTTTAGTAGTCCTAAATGGAGATTGAAATCCCCCAGTGGAAAAACCCTTTAAAACCCCTGCAGTTTCTCTTTGGTGGAGAAAGATTGTTGGTAGTCACTCATTAAATATTTAGTGAGCTCATGCTTTGTGTCATGCACATTGCTGGGTGCTGGACATACAAAGGTGACCAAGACAGATGTGGCCCTTTCCCCTTCTCAGGGGAGAAAGGCAGGAAGCAAGTAAATGATCAAGATGCTATACATGGAGTGGGTGCCATGGAAGGAATTAGGGGAGCATCCTGGGGCAGGATGTGGTACAGAGGAAGGGCTGACTTTTATAGCGTTGTCAGGAGAGGCCTTTCCGGGGAGGTGACATTCAAGTTGGGCATTTATTGTTCTGATATTACGTTATCAGGTTCACGCAGGTCAGACTTTATGCTGGGCCTATTTAGGCCTATTTGCTCTGTTGGATTGCTCTCAGCAAAATACATACGAACAACGGGCCATTTATATCTGGTCATGGAGTGTCTGTTAAGTAAGGACTAAAACGTAACAGTGCTATCATGATAAAGTCTTTACGATCAACTCTTGGATCATTAGAATTTTGTTGGAATGAAGGTTTTGTCCATGGTGGTTGTTTTCATACTGCAGACATGGAGCAGAGTAACCCTGCCTACACCATCAGTGCTGCGCTGTGCTATGCAACTCAGCTGGTCAACATTCTGTCTCATATACTTGATGTAAATCTTCCCAAAAAGCTGTGCAACAGGCAAGTAACTGAAGGCGATATTGTCACCTTTATCATGGCTCTTTCATGTTTCTGTTTTGTCCTTATTTATTCCAATAAACCCAAAATAAGAATATAAGTATTATCAAGCCTGAGAAGGTCTGATTGAAATATCGAGATTAATTTCAAAAGCCTTATGTGCTAATTTGTTTCGTTATCTTACAATTGTACATGAAGTCTTCGAGAAGACCACAGAGAATACAAAGGAGAGTACCAGGATGTTCAAGGGTTTGCTGCAGATATTCATGTTAAATTGTAACTGTTGAATTCTTTGGTTTTGTTGTTTTGAGACCGAGTCTTGCTCTGTCATCTAGGCTGGAGCACAGGGGCGTAATCTCTGCTCACTGCAGCTTCACCTCACAGGTTCAAGCAGTCCTTCCACCTTAGCCTCCTATGTAGCTGGGATTACAGGCACCCACCACCATGCCGGGCTAATTTTTATGGTTTCAGGAGTGAGGGGGTTTTACCATGTTGGCCAGGCTGCTCTTGAACTCCTGACCTCAAGTGATCCGCCTGCCTCAGCCTCCCAAAGTAAATTTGGGATTACAGGTGAGCAGGGATTACAGGTGAGCCACTGTGCCCTGCCCTGAATTCTTTTCGTTTGTTTGTTGTTTTTGTTGTTTTATATCAAAAACTTACATGGTTTAAAATTCAAAACATTTATACAAAAACTAGCTGGGCGTGATGGTGGGTGCCTGTAATCCCAGCTACTTGGAGGCTGAGGCAGGAGAATCACTTGAACTTGGGAGCTGGAGGTTGCAGTGAGCCGAGATCGTGCCACTGCACTCCAGCCTGAGTGACACAGTGAGACTCTGTCTCAAAAATAAATAAATAAAATTCAAAAAATTTAAAGATACACAGTCTACCCAGTTTGCACTACAAGCATCCTACTACCCTCCAGCTATCATTGTGTTTCAAGTGAATACAAACATTATCATCTTGCTCCACTTTAAAAAAATTCTCATTCTTTTTAATTTTTAAAAAAATTTAAAAGTTTTATTTATTATTTATTGAGACTGGGTCTCACTCTTTCACCCCGGCTGGAGTGCTGTGACATGATCTCAGCTCATTGCAACCTCCACTTCTCCCTGAGCCCAAGCAATCCTCCTGTCTCAGCCTCCCAAGTATCTGGGAATACAGGCGCATGCCACCACACCTGGCTAATTTTTTTTTGTATTTTTTGCATGAGATGGGGTTTCCCTATGTTGCCCAGGCTGGTCTCGAACTCCTGGGTTCAAGCAATCTGCCCCCTCCCACCTCCCACAGTGCTGGGATTACAGGCATGAGCCACCGCACCCAGCCACCATCTTCCCCCTTTAAACACAGATGGTAGTATGCTATACTATAATGTTTAACACTTTGCTTTTAAAATTTTTAGTTAGGTAACAAATGTTTATGAAGTTCCACTGTGTGCCAGCACTGTTCTAGGACATGGAGGGCACACTGGTGACAAAAAAATAATCCCTACCCTCTTGGAGCTCACATTTTCATGGAGGGCTCAGCATAAATAGTAAATCAGCAGCACGTCAGATGGCAATAATTGCTGTGGAGCACATTAAAACAGGATGAGAGGGCGGCTCGTGCCTGCCTGTAATCCCAGTACTTTGGGAAGCTGAGGCAGGAGGATCACTTGAGCTCAGGAGTTCGAGACCAGCCTGGGCGACATAGTGAGACCTCGTCCCTACTAAAAATTAAAAAAAAAAAAAAAAATTAGCTGGGTGTGGTAGCACACACCTGTGGTCCCAGCTACTTGGGAGGCTTAAGGTGGGAGGATCACTTGGGCCCAGGAGATTGAGGCTGCAGGCTGCAGTGAGCTATGATCACACCACTGCACCCCAGCCTGGGTGACAGAATGAGACCCTGCCTAAAAACAAACAAACAAACAAAAAAGGTAAGAGAAAGGGAATATGGCAAGAGAGGGGCTTGCTGTGTTTGAGTGGGCAGGTATGTAGTCCCGAGGGAACCGGAGGGAGGGAGGGAGGGAGATGTGTGGACCCCTAAGGAAAGAGGCTGCAGGCAAAAAGAATGGCAATTGCAGTGTCCTGGATGGAATAATGAGGGTAGAGAGGAAGACGGGGTGCAAATCTTGTGGGCCTCATAGGGCCAGGTAAGCCTTTGGCTGTCATTCTGCGTAAAGTAGATGACAGTTGCATAGTTTTCCTTTCTATAAAGGTATCAAGATCTTACCAGTCTGCTGTTGATGCTTCAAGAAATACTCTTGTCCATTTTTCATTTCATTAGTGTTTCAGATATTTGTGTAGAATAAATGTCCTGAAGTGGAATTGCTTGGTGGAAGGGGATGTGCATTTGTTACTTGTGTAGATGCGGTACAATTGTTCTCTTAGAAAGTCGTTGTACGTGTCATTTACTAAGGAGGCGAATGGCACAGGGTATGTATTATACCTAATTGTACTGCAAATAGAAATTTTAACATGGAATTTCCTCAAAAAACAGCTTTATAAATTGTATATTTGTTTTACAGTGAATTTTGTGGTGAAAATCTAAGCAAGCAGAAATTTACTCGAGCAGTGAAGAAACTGAATGCAAATATTCTTTACCTTTGTTTTTCTCAGGTATGAAAAATATGTTGTGAACTAATTTTTACTTTGTTAAATAATTGAAAATATTAACCAATTCTTTAATTTTTTTAGCATGTAAATTTAGATCAATTACAACCACTGCATACCCTCAGGAATCTCATGTACCTGGTCAGTCCAAGCTCTGAACACCTAGGCAGGTAAGAAGGATATTTGTTGCTTTTTTCTAAGTGTTTTTTGTGACTCCTGTTAGAAGAGTTGTATGTTGACATAGTGGAGTCCTGTTCCCTAACCCCAAACTCCTCAAACCAGACAAAAATAGTGCAGTCCCATACAGTAAGAAACAAAGGTAATTATATTTGAACTTTTTTTCGTAATTACATCTTAGAAAAAATATCAATCATTTTTATAAAATGCAGTAGAAGAACCCACAGAACGCCAGAGGTCACATCTTTGAATCTGTATCTATGCCCTTCCTGGACATAGACCCCTTTATAAAAAGCTGTGAACTCTGTGGCCCTATTGAGTGTCCATCCTGTGCATTTTCTTTTGCCCCTGCTCACTCCTTGTCCATCGTAACATTCACAATTTTTTTTTTGAGATGGCGTTTCACTGTTGTCGCCCAGGCTGTAGCGCAGCGGCGCAATCTCAGCTCACTGCAACCTCCACCTCCTGGGTTCAAGTGATTCTCGTGTCTCAGCCTCACAAGTAGCTGGGATTACAAGCGTGTGCCACCACACCCAGCTAATTTTATATTTTTAGTAGAGATTGGGTTTCACCATGTTGGCCAGGCCGGTCTCAAACTCCTGATCTCAGGTGATCCACCTGCTTTGGCCTCCCAGAGTGCTGGGATTGCAGGCGTGAGCCATCAGGCCCAGCCGCACAATTTTCTTCTTATCACTGAGTGAATCTGATCACCATTTGTTGGAAATAGTAGGTATTAGAGGTTTCGGGGATGAAATGGTTTGAAATCAATTAGCTTAAAGAAAGTTAAATAAAAGATACCAACCAGGGCTGGTCTGTGAGATCTTATTCTCTCAGCCCGTGAAAGCATGAAGTACACGAGGGTCAGCTTTCATTCCATCCAGGCAGCCTTGTGCTGGGCACTTAGCTTTTTTTCCTGGCTCTTACCAGTCTGTCCATACATTTCTGCAGAGATGTGATATGGTTATGTATTTACACTTTTGAAAGAGTATTCAAAGAGAGACAAATGGTGGGAAAGTTCCGCATCAACCATCTACTGAAACCCAAGGTGTTAATTAGGAGAGGCCTCCTCCATTGAAGGTGTGCCTGGCTTCCCCCATGCAGCAGTTAAAATCTTCCTTGAGCCATTGTGTTACAATTCCTCCCCCCTCCCCACGTCAGATAGTTAACATTTCCGGGATATAGACTCCTTTATAAAAAGCTGTGAACTCTCCAGGAAACTGCACATATACTTAAAATGTTGTGCCATTTTACAGGGAGTTCATGCCTCTCACCCCTGATCCCATTCATTCGTTCATGAACTGTGGAAACCTGAACATTAGAAATCCATCCTAGTTTTAGTGGTTGGTTTCTGTGAGCTTACTCACCCTCTCTGTACCTTACCTGTAAAGGGCTGTAAAGGGCCGTAAAGTGCTCAACGTTAGGAAATTTACCTGTAAAGGGCTCAACATTAGGAAATTTATGCTTTCTAATAAGAGCTAATATTTGTTGCGCCAGTCTTTATTGACACAGAGCCAACCACTTTACCTCCCTAGGATATTATTCCTACTTTATAGATGGGAGAAACTGAAGCTTAGTATGATCAAGTAACTCGTGGCCATGGGCACAGAGCTCATACAAGTGGTGGGGCCAGGGTCTCAGCACACATCTGGCTGACTCCACAGTAGTAGATACTCATGCTGTTAACCAGCATGTATTATTTCATCACATTAACAGATTAAACAAGAAAAAAAATCAACCTGATAGATGCCGAGGATAATTAAATAAAACGCAGCTCCCATTAATAATTAGGGGGGGAAAATCACTAGCAAGTTTAAAAGTAGATTATTACTAGAGGATAGCTATCATAAACCTTCAAGGAAAGTTACACTTAATGACAGATTACTTACATAGATATTGATGTAGTTTATGCAGTAGATTACATAGGAAAAATCAAGAGTGCCTACTATCAGTGCTGTGTTAACATAGCTCTGGAGGCCTTGCCAAGGCAAAGCATTCTTAAAAAGAAGTGAGGTGTATTTATATTGGGAAGAAAGAAACTAACTTGGCATTACTGTAGATGGCATAATTATTAAACTGGATATCCAACAGAACTAAGAAACTATTAGAAATGATAGTTCAAACCAGGTATGGTGGCTCACACCTATAATCCCAGCTACTTGGAAGGCTGAAATAGGAGGATCACTTGAGCCCAGGAGTTCAAGACCAGCCTGAGCAACCTAGTGAGACTCTGTCTCTACAAAAAGGAACAAAAATAATTTAGCCAGGCATGGTAATGCATGCCTGTAGTCCCAGCTACTCTGGAGGCTGAGGTGGGAGGATCGCTTGAGTTGAGGAGTTCGAGGCTGCAGTGAGCTCTGATTGTGCCAACTCCAGCCTGGATGACAGAGTGAAACCCTGTCTCTTTAAAAAGAAAAAGATAAACATACAAAAAACAGTTGCTTTCTTGGGTGCCAGTTTCGAAGTTTAATGGAAAAAGTGTCCCTTTTATTGTAGCAGCAAAAACTGTAAATTATACAGCAGTGATCTTAATAAAACATCTGTAAAATGATTATAAAAATTACGAAACTGATTTTTATTCCACATGTATTTTTTTGAATGGCTGCTGCACACTGAGGAGTGGAGCTGAAAGAAAGCCAAAGGCTTTCAGGATGAGCAGGCTCAGTACTGCAAAAGTGCTACTTCTCCTCAAAAGGAAGACTGATCATATTTCATGGAGCTTTGACAAGCTGATTCTGAAGTTCAACTAGAAGTATAGTCTGCAAGGAAGTGTTGAAAAGAATAATGAGGGACGGGCTTGGTCCATTTAAAACATAGCATAAAGGTCATTAAAACAGAGTGCTGTTAGCATGCAAATAGGTAGAGTGATTAGAGGAAGAGAATGGTCCCAAAACAGACTCTTGTTTATGTGGAAATACAGTCTTATGATAGGCGAGGCATTGAGTCAGATTATAGTTCAATAGGGTTGGGCCAGTTGGATATTCATATGGGGTAAAAGTTGAGTTCATACCACATTCCATATACAAAAAATAAATTCCAGATGATATAAAAAACCTTATTTTTTTAAAAAAAAAGGTATAAAATAACTAAAGGACAGTGTTTTATAATGATAGGGTGGTGAGGGAATTCTCAAGTAAGCCACAAAACCCAAAAACGGTAAAGGAAAGGAGTTACACATCTTACTGCGTAAAAACTCTGAATGTGTCTAGTGAAACCTGCCATAAACAAAGTTAAAAGACAGGTAATAGGTTTTGTAACCTCTGTAACACACAACAGATAAAGATCTACACAACTTAAGTCTTTCAAATCAGTAAAGGAAAGACCAACAACCTATAGAAAAATAGACCAAAAAAAATGTAAGTAGTCAGTATTCAAATGAAAAAAATCTTCAGGCTCAATCAAGGAAAAAAAAAATGTGCAGCCAGGTCCAGTGAGTGGTATGTGCCTGTAGTACCAGCTAATTGGGAGGCTAAGGCAGGAGGATCACTTGAGCTTAGGAGTTGGAGGCTGCAGTGAACTATGATCACTTTTGTGAATAGCCACTGTACTTCATTCAGCCTGGGCAACACAGCGAGACCCCATCTCTAAAATAAAAAAGAAAAACTTTAATTTAAAAAATGCGATTCAGAACAAGTTTTCATTTGCAACCATCAGTTTGGCAAAAATAGGAAAGATTGATGAATCCAGTGTTGGTGGTGGCCGAGGGAGAAGGCCCTCGTACAGGAAGTGAGGTTTTATAGAGGCTCTAAAGTTTTCTGTGCGCTTCCTCTTGAGTCAGGTTTTCCATTGAGAATTGCACACACAATTAGGCTGTGGGTCACACCTGAGTTTATGGCTAGAGGACAGGAAGTAGAACTTCAGAAGTCCCTTTTCACACTGCTTCAATCAGAATCAAAGTGTAGAGAAGATTGTTAATGGAACCTGAGTGGGATTTCCTGTTTCCATTCAGACCAGCAGAACTGAGGATTCTACTCTGAAAAGACAAACTTTTTTTGTTTTCTTTGTTTTTTGAAACAAATTTAACAATTTTTTTGTAATTTTGAAAAATTACGAAAAATAAAAACAGGGCCAGGCGTGGTGGCTCACACCTGTAATCCCAGCACTTGGGGAGGCTGAGGTGGGCAGATCATTTGAGATCAGGAGTTTCAGACCAGCCTGGTCAACATGGGAAACCCCATCTCTATTAAAAGGACTAAAATTATCCGGGCGTGCTAGCGGGTGCCTGGAATCCCAGCTACTTGGGAGGCTGAGGCAGGAGAATCACTTGAACCCAGGAGGCGGAGGTTGCAGTGAGCTGAGATGATGCCACTGCACTCCAGCCTGGGAAACAGAGTGAGACTCCATCTGAAAATTAAAATAATAATAATAATAATAAAAATAGTGCAGGCACACCCTTACTCAGATTCACCTGTTAATATTTTGCCCATTGCTTATACTTTGTGCAGTCTCTGTGTCCATAAATGCACACACCCTCACATACTTGAAATAGGATATATTGTAAAAGTGACTTTAACAAAGCTAGAAAGATCCTTTTGTTGCCTTAATTGGCAGAATACCTCCTTGCAGCACCATGAGAAAATGAGTATTCCTGCTTCAGGGTCTTGAATAGAGATATCCATTATTCAGCTAAACTAAAAATTAAACTGCTTTGTAATCTTTATTTCCCAAAGACATTAAGTGAAGTAGAATGAATTCTTTTGCTAGCTGGTGTGTGTGTGCTGTGTCTCTAGCTAGGGGTCTGGTAGGCAAGTGGTAGATCTCTAATCTAGAAGTGGTGGGAGAGAGGCACTGAGTGGAGAGACATCGCAGGGGCCTCTGCCAGGACTCTCTCCTCCTGCTCTGTGGCTTCTCAGAAATGTAGGTTGATCATCAGAACCAACATTGTTCCATACTGCACCTTGAGGAGTCTTCCATTCAGTCGCTTTTCCTTGTACTTAGTTGAGCACCTGCTCCATACCAGGTGGGTTTCTCCAAGAAGAGAACTGGAGTCGACCAGGAACTCTGCCTAGAGGAAATGTCATTTCCTCCTCTCTGTTCATTCTGTCTTGTCTCCTGGGAAAACTAAGAGGTGATCTGGAAGGACCCCAAGAATACAGAAGGCAGCATCAAAGAGGAAGAGAAAACAGGCTGAGCCTTGGAGGGAGGGAGGAGGGAAAGAAGGAGTGAGCTGTAGTTAAAAAGCTGACGGGGGCCTGAGGGGGATCTTGGGGAAGACTTACCCTGGCAGGCAGTTCTGAGGTCCCCTGGACTGCACAGCTGAACAGAGCAGAATCAGAGCACCCTGCATTTAATAAAGGAGGGAGCCCAGCAAAGGAATTGAAATTGTGAACGTTTTTAGTGGGCGCGTGCCAGGAGGAGAGAGAGGCAGCTCTCCAGCTAGAGGAGGCAGGTGGGAGATGATGGTGATGTGGTGAGGCTCTGGGCCAGGGCGACACGTTGAAAATGGAAAGGGGGCTTATTTGATTACAGGTAGCCCTGGTGACCCTCGACCTAAGTTGGGAGGGAGGAGGGGAGGAGTCCCAGCCGGCTAATGTTTTGACTGGTTCAGATATCAGATGAGCCTGAGGGTTTAGTAACCAGGGGTGATTTGGAGTGGCGCTAGGAATCTGAAAAGATGGCTTTAGAGTAGATCTGTCTGCCAAGGAAACGAAAAAGGGGAGAAAAGAAAGGAAGCACAGGCTGGCCATGGTGGCTCATGCCTGTAATCCCAGCACTTTGGGAGGCTGAGGCAGGAAGTCAGGAGTTTGAGACCAGCCTGGCGAACGTGGTGAAACCCCGTCTCTACTAAAAATACAAAAATCAGCTGGGCATGGTGGCACGTGCCTGTAGTCCCAGCTACTCAGGAGGGTGAGGCAGGAGAATCGCTTGAACCCGGGAGGTGGAGGTTGGAATGAGCCGAGATCGCACCACTGCACTCCAGCCTGGTGACAGCAGAGCTACACTCCATCTCAAAAAGAAAAAAGGAAAAAAAGAAATGAAGCACAAGGAGAAACTTGAGGATACAGAAAAGGATGCTTAGAGCCAAAAACTGTATGCAGTGGCCATTAGTTTGCTTGGCAGAGAAATTCAAGGGGCAGTAGGAAGATTTGGAGAGACTCTCCCAAGTCCCACTCCCTTCAGCCTTGCAAAATACTGACTTTTGGGCAGGGTGGGGGCCTAGTCAACTTGGGAGCCCCCCTAGTCTCGGGGACTCTTTAAAAATGAAAATTGCTCACTGGAGACCAAGTGGGAAACCCAGGCATATCTTCCAATTTGATTAATACTTGTAAAGCCCTGAAAACAGTCGCTGGAGCATAAATGTTGGCCATTATGATTGTCTATCCAGCTGGGAAGTACAAGTGTCTGGGAGGAATGAGGGCTGCTTGTTTCTGTAAAAAGTGAGTCAAAGCTGCAGACCTGGTGAGCTGCATTGGAGGCCAGTGCTAGCCTTTTATTATTGTGAAGGCTGTAAAGAATGTTGGACCCTAGACTCTACAATTCCAGGCTCTCATTTGTTACTTATTTTGACCTCTCTTATTTTCCCCAAAGTCGTTATCAGTGAAACCCTTAAATGAACCATGGCATTTAGTGTGCTTATCTTGTGGGCAGCAGGAGGGAGATAGAGGCACCTTGGTCCCACCCTGGAGCTTTGTTGCAGGGTAGTTCCCTGAAAGGCTATGGGTAGGGGTGGCTGCCCACAGGGAGGACATGCATCCTGGCTGCCCTGAAGCAGAAGCTGAGGGGCATTTGAAAGGGAGCAGAAAAAGCCCCAGAAAGGCGGCCGGGCGCGGTGGCTCACGCCTGTAATCCTAGCACTTTGGGAGGCCGAGGTGGGTGGATCACCTGAGGTCTGGAGTTCAAGACCAGCCTGGCCATCATGGTGAAACCCCATCTTTATTTAAAAAAAAAAAAACAAAAAAAAAAAAAACAGAAAGGCAATAGGGTGTGGTGGCTCATTCGTGTCATCTCAACACTTTGGGAAGCGGAGGTGGGTGAATCACTTGAGGTCAGGAGTTTAAGACCAGCCTGGCCAACATGGTGAAACCTTGTCTCTACTAAAAATAAAAAAACTAAACAGTCATGGTGGTGGGCATCTGTAATCCTAGCTACTCAGGAGGTTTAGGTAGGAGAATCACTTAAACCCAGGAGGTGGAGGTTGCAGTAAGCTAGATTGTGCCACTGCACTCCAGCCTGGGTGGCAGAGCAAGACTCTGTCTCAATTTAAAAAAAAAAAAAAAAAAAAAGTCAGGCATGGTGCTCACACCTGTAATCGCAGCACTTTGGGAGGCCAAGACGGGTGAATCACCTGAGGTCAGGAGCTTGACACCAGCCTGGCCAACATGGTGAAATCCCATCTCTACTAAAAATACAAAAATTCGCCAGGCATGGTGGCGGGTGCCTGTAATCCCAGCTACTCGGGATGCTGAGGCAGGAGAATCTCTTGAACCTGGGAGGAGGTTGCAGTGAGCCAAGATTATGCCACTGCAGTCCAGCCTGGGTGACAAGAGCAAAACTCCATCTTAAACAAACAAAAGCAGAAAGGCTTCTGAGGTTTGCTGACTCAGTTCCCTGTGATGAGGAGCCAGCAGAGAGGATGAAGCCTAAGAAAGGGTTATTGAACTTGGCAGTGAGGGTGTCATTAGGGACCTTTGGGAGATAAAGTTTTCTCCTGAAATATAGTGCAGAAATATATAGCATTGCCTCTGAATATATTCTAAACAGTTGTGCTTCATTCTATGCTATAAATGTGTCCTAGAAATTAGTGGTGATATTTTTAAACATGTACAGGAGCCCACTGAGTTTTCTTTGTATACCATTTATTACATGTTACCCTAAATAATATACAGAGTACACAAGTGGCTTTTTGTTAGCATTGTCTCATTGGAGTGCTGTGTATTTACCTCGTAGACACTGCAGTTCTTTACAACAGGACATCAGACTTAGGACCAGCATGGACCATCTCAGTGAATGGGTTTTTTTTTTCCCTATGCAGGGTCTTCACCAATTAAGTAGGTAGACTTGTGGAAACGTGTGATATCACAATTTTATTTATAACTTGGATGGAGATGATTTGGGTAAAGGAAAACTCAATCATGTCAACAGTGCAGCACAGACGTGGGGAATGAATGGCGCGCGTGTCCCTCATCCCCTCAGGCGAGGGCTTTCAGGAAGATGGCATATTTTCTGGTGTTGAGAATGGTGGTTATCCTAAAGAGGCCCTCCTTGTCTGCACACAGGTCAGGGCCCTTTGAAGTGCGAGCAGACCTTGAGGAGTCCATGGAATTTGTGGATCCCGGAGTTGCCGGAGAATCAGATGAGAGTGGAGACGAGCGCATAAGTGATGAAGAAACCGACCTGGGCACAGACTGGGAGAACCTGCCTAGTCCCCGGTTTTGTGATATCCCTTCCCAGTCTGTGGAAGTCTCCCAGAGTCAGAGCACCCAAGCGTCCCCACCCATCGCGAGCAGCAGTGCAGGTGGGATGATCTCCTCTGCGGCAGCCTCAGTGACCTCCTGGTTTAAAGCTTACACTGGACACCGTTAAGGAGCATGGACCAAAACATGCCAAATCTGCGTCAGGAAAGTTGTTCTCCCACTACGCTCTACTCCACATTATCTGTTTAGTTAAGATAGTGCCTGGAACATAGAGGTTAAAGTGTTTTGGTTTTTTTTTTAAGCAGGGAGACAAACATTTCTGTTTGTCAAGTGGCCTGTGATGGTGACCAATGTGCTTATGATAATTAATAGGACAGAAGGGTTGCAGGTGTTTCTACCCAGACCAGTGTTGGTGGAAGGAGGACCTGTGCTTGTGGCCAGTTCTGCCAAGGAAGCAATTAATTTGGGTTCCCTCTGGGCCCAGGCCACAGGGTCCGCAGACATTTGTCAGTGTGCTGGTCCTTGCGGTGCTGAGACTGTTGCTGACACTTTAAGTTTTAGAGGTTGGTTGAATCACAAGAGGTGATTCTTGATGATTAGGACATGCACGGGAAAAGCTCTTTAGTAGGAGTTTTTCTGCCATTGTTTTTTGTACAGAGAACCAGCAGGCAATTTGGAATCATTTATTATTGGTCTTTTGGTTTTGTTTGCGAGAGGGGGTTTCAATGCGTTTCATTCGTGCTGCTCTGTCGTAGTTTGTCAGACCTTCCTGTTTTTCTTTTCCCCCCACACACCAAAGAAAATGAAAGTCTTTTTCTTTAGGACCCACATCCATGAATGGAAGAAATCCTGGCTGCAATAATGTCCTAGAGATTTTTTTTTAAAACTACTTTCTTGTTTTCTGAGGAGAATTAAGCTTATTCTTACCTAGTTTATTGAATTCCTGCCATCCACACTATGAGCATTTTGAAATTGAACTTCTCTGAGGGATGATAAGTCATGAAAGGTCGGCTGGGCGAGGTGGCTCACACCTGTAATCCCAGCATTGTGGGAGGCTGAGGCGGGCAGATCACCTGAGGTCGGGAGTTTGAGACCAGCCTGACCAACATGGAGAAACCTCGTCTCTATTAAGAATACACTGTAATCCCAGCTACTTTGGAGGCTGAGGCAGGAGAATCGCTTGAACCCGGGACGCGGAGGTTGTGGTGAGTCGAGATCACGCCATTGCACTCCAGCCTGGGAAACGAGCGAAATTCCATCTCGAGAAGAAGAAAGTCATGAAGGTCATTCCCTTATGTGTAAGCTCAATGCCTGCCTGGGCACAGGGGAAAAGCCACTTGGTTAAGTGGCCTCTGGTCATTCTTGTGTTGTCTAGTTTCTTTCTGTGGGATTTCCTAGGTGGCAGGTGTTTCCAGGGGAAACCATCCTGCTTGTTTCCGAGGTCTTTGTGGCTCTGAGGACACAGCTTTGCTCAGAAAGGCAGCACAGATCCTTACAGCTGATGCTGCTTGTCTCTGTTCTGGGGAAAGGACAATGTAAAGAATGTCCCTCACCAGGAGATCATTTTCAGCTCATGTGTCTTGTCATTCTTTTAGTGACAATCTTAGAAGAAAACTATGAGAGGCATTATGTACAAATATGTAAGTAGTTTTTTATTTTTAATAACTGCACAAAAAAATCCTATATAACTACAAAAAGAAATCCTATGAAAAATTCCTAACAGGCATTATTACCATATCTTACATGATTAGCATGATAGCACCTCAGCTAAATCATTCAGAGGTTTGCCATGCCCCACCTTCTTTTCTCATTGTAATTATTGTAGTTGATACTTTGCCTCCAAGTCTGAGGTGCTATATAGCTTTTGCTAATGGTATATTTGGTGTTTGGTATAGTTGTGGGTAGAGTTGCAGAAGGGAGTTTATTTCTATCCAGGAGTCTCAAATTCCTTGGCTCTATGAATTTTCCATAAAAGGAGGAAGTAGACTTTTCTCCTTGTGGGGTTTTTTTTTTTTTTTTGAAACAGAGTCTTGCTCAGCCATCCGGGCTGGCGTGCAGTGGTGTGATCTTGGCTCACTGCAACCTCCGCCTCCCTGTTTCAAGCAATTCTCCTGTTTCAACCTCCCGAGTAGCTGGGATTACAGGCACCTGCCATCATGCCCAGATAATTTTTGTATTTTCGTAGAGACGGGGTTTCACCATGTTGGCCAGGCTTGTCTTGAACTCCTGACTTCAGGTGATATGCCTGCCTTGGCCTCCCAAAGTACGAGGATTACAGGCATGAGCCACTGCAGTCGGCCCCTTGTGGGTTCGTCTACACTGCTGGGAGTTCTGTGTCAAGTGCTCAGCTTCATGATTACTGGGCTTGCATTTTCCCATCCAGTTCTGGAGTTGGTAGAGAGTGGAGATGGTGGACTTGAACAGATGATACCAAATAAACTTAATGATCTTTTAAGAGTTGTCTAGTTACTACTTAACTCTCAGAAGAACTTAGTCTGTCTCACGAGTTGCAAAATTGGGACTTGGAGCCTGGAGGTAGAGATTGACTTCATCTGAGATGCACAGTAGTTATGGTTTTCTTAAGCCTTTTATGAAACCATGAATGTGAGATGAAGCTATAGAGTCCAGAGATCACAAACTCATATTAGAATATTTCAACAAAATTTACAAAGATGTGGGAACTTTAGGGATTGGTTGATAGGATATATTTTGTTGTTAATATCAACTAGTGGCACTTTATGTAGGGTTAAGTGATCGAACCCTTTTGTGGTTTGGAACACCAACATACTGGCTTACACTGCTGAAATATTTTGGGTTTCATTATTTTGCACTGGATCACCCTGTAAATACTCTTAAGTGTACATTTCAACCACTGTTTTTTCTACTCTTTTTGCTGCTCATTAAAATCTTTCATGTAGGTGCCAGAACCATATGTAAACAGCATTTTTAAAAAATTGAAGCTGGTGGTTTTTTTTTTTTTAAACAAAAAGCCATAGAACTTGGTCATGTTTTCCATTTTAAAGTGATTTATTGAAACAAGTTAATACTAATAAAAACCCACACAGGCACCAAACAGGCTGCTTTAAATGTCTGTTAAAGACATTTTTGGTAATGGAATATAAGAAAAGGCTTGCACATCTGTAAGTAAGTAAGTTAGAGGGGAAAGCTGGGTCGAGTGGACAGGACCCATGTAAGGACTCAGAATTCGGGGAGGAGCATTCAGTGGCATGCTGTTGAGGACTAGTCTCTGAGAATCTCCTCACAGCGTCATGGTGCAGGAATTCCCCATTGCTCTGCAACGTCCAAACCAGTTTGAGTCACACAAGTGTTTTCTAAACTTTTATTGTATTATGCAATAAACCTTTTAACAGTATTTTGCTAGTGTTGTGTATGTCTTTTTCAAACTCTGTTCATTTCCACTGCTACATCGAGGGTAGCAAGAATGAGACTGAACCATGGAATACTTGATACAAATCATAGAATAATTTTTTAGAATTTTGCCAGGTAAGAAAAAATGTCTGTTAATACACTGTTTTTAAATGAAGGATCATGATGGTATTAATGGTCTTTCACAAGCTGAGAAGCTGGTTGCATACTTTCCCTAAAGATGTGTTTTTCTTTGGTAGCCATCATGATGCATGTGACCTACGATGACTTGGTTCTGTGCAACAGACCCCTGGAGGAGGGGTCTCTAGGATGCCCATGTGGAACCTGCCCACTCTTGTTTTTTTGAGACGGAGTTTCGCTCTTATTACCTAGGTTGGAGTGCAATGGCGCGATCTCGGCTCTGCCCGCTTTCTGTGGGACAAGAGAAAGAGGGAAGTGTTAGAGGGGACCACTCACTCACAGGCCTGAGCAGCTTTGGAGAATCCCTTCCCTTCCCCACCCAACACCCCTTTTTAATTTATTTTTTAATGACTAACTTCTCCCAAGTGGGTATCAGTACCTTCAGGTTAGATTATTGTAGACAGGGATCACCTACAGGTGGTGGACAGATACCAAGAGTGACTGACTGCTGTGGCAGAGCCGGGCCAGCCAGGATACCCCCAAGAGCTATTGCCATGCTATGGTCACACTACCCCTTTACCTGGAGCAGAAGGCTGGCAGGAACAGGAGGCAATAGGCAAGGAAATGGAGGGGTTCTCAAACGTGTGCGCTTCGGTGGCACTGTCAGTCTTTCCAGGCAGCAGTTAAAAGCATGCTCTCATCTAGTGTTTAAAGGGAGATTTCCCCATCCTGAGTTACATCATGGTTGATGCAGGAATCTGATTGATTGGAGTGGATGGGAGGAATTATGAAAAACTTTTAGGCCGGGTGTGGTGGCTCACACCTATAATCCCAGCACTTTGGGAGGCTGAGGCAGGCAGAGAACGAGGTCAGGAGTTCGAGACCAGCCTAACATGGTTAAACCATCTTTAGTAAAAATTCCAAAGTTAGTCGGGTGTGGTGGCACTCACCGGTAATCCCAGTTACTCAGGAGGCTGAGGCAGGAGAATCGCTTGAACCTGGGAGGCGGAGGTTGCAGTGAGCCGAGATGACACCACTGCACTCCAGGCTGGGCAACACAGTGAGACTCCATCTTAAAAAAAAAAAGGATAACTTTTGTCATTAGTATTGGGGAGGTTATTTAAAAGTTGCATCAATAAAATGTACCAGGAAACTTGAAACTGGGCTCTTGGGCAAGCCATCTGCATCTCAGCCTTGAAACTCTCAATGAGGAAAACCACCACCAGCCAACCTGGTGAGGAAATACCCTGGAAAGAGTTCACAGTCTGCTTAGACTTACTTATATAGATGAAGTGAATTTTTTTTTAGGGCCGGGCATGGTGGTTCATGCCAATAATCCCAGCACTTTAGGAGGCCAAAGGCAGGAGGACTGGTTGAACTCAGTAGTTCAAGGCCAACCTATGCTACATAGACCCCATCTCTACAAAAATTTAAAAATCAGGCATGGTGGTGTGCACCTGTGGCTACTTGGGAGGTTGAGCTGGAGGATCACATGGGCCTGGGATGTAGAGGCTGCAGTGAGCTGTGATTGTACCACTGTATTCCAGCCTGGGCAATAGAACAAGACTCCATCTCACAAAAACAAAAAACCAGAAACCACCAGTGGGACAATCTTTCCTCCAAGAAAGAGGATAATAATAAACCAGCAAGAGTTACATCAATGACTTTTTTGTTGTGCCTTTTGTAGGGAGGAGTAAGAGATACTCTGGTGGTGGGAGGGATCTAAAAGAGCCTTTGAATGAATGTTCCCCTTTACAAAGTGAGAAAATTGGCAGAAGGTAATAGATGATACTAGGTGTTGAAAATGGGCTAGAGCCAGTTGAGTGGAAAAAAACTCGGGCATTAAGCAGGAGTGTCCAATCTTTTGGCTTCTGTGGACCACAATGTAAGAATTGTCTTGGGCCACACACAAAATACACTAATGATAGCTGATGAGCTTAAAAAAAAAAATCTCAAGATGTTCTAATAAAGTTTACAAAGTTGTTTTGAGCCACATTCAAAGCCATTCTGGGCTGCAAGTTAGAAAAGCTTGCATAAAAAGGTCTTGTAGGCTGGGCGTGGTTGCTCACACCTGTGATCCCAGCACTTAGGGAGACCAAGGTGGGTGGATCACCTGAGGTCAGGAGTTTGAGACCAGCCTGACCAACATGGTGAAACCCCCATCTCTACTAAAAATACAAAAATTAGCCGGGTGTGGTGGCAGGCACCTGTAATCCCAGCTACTTGGGAGGCTGAGGTGGGAAGATCATGTAAACTCAGGAGGCTGGGGTTCCAGTGAGCTGAGATCATGCCACTGCACTCCAACCTGGGTGACAGAGCAGACTCTGTCTCAAAAAGACAAGGCCAGGCATGGTGGCTCATGCCTGTAACCCCAGCAGTTTGGGAGGCCAAGGTGGGTGGACCATCTGAGGTCAGTTCGGGAGCAGCCTGGGCAACATGTTGAAACCCCGTCTCTACTGAAAATACAAAAAACAAACAAACAAACAAAATTAGCCGGGTGTGGTGATGAATTTCTGTAATGCCAGCTACTCAGGAAGGTGAAGTAGGATAATCTCTTGAAACCAGGAGGTGGAGGTTGCAGTGAGCTGAGATCATGCCATTGCACCGCAGCCTGGGCAACAAGAGCGAAACTCCACATTTTGAAAAAAAGGGTCTTGTGGCATTGACACCTCCAGATCCATATCAGATTGTCCCTGACTTCGCCCTCCCTTTGGGTATGGCATTTTAGCATTTGCTGTATGACTTCAGAAGACACCTGAATTTTGAGGAAAGAGCTTTCCTACCCTTTCCAGCAGCTTATTTTCCTCATTAAAAGAAAAGAAAAATTGTCAAGACAACATTTCTGGAGCCTAAGTATGTTGCTCTCAATTTGGGAATGAAAGTGCTAGGTGGTTTGATGGTAGATGGAATAGACACCTCCCAACCCACGACTGATGAAAGAATGAGAGGAGCAGAGAGGATCTGTGATCAGCATTTTCACAGTTGCATTCAAATTAAGGAGGACTAAGTCTAGTATCCACAGAAGGAAGTAACTCTTTTCCGGTTCAGGGGCCACTGGTACTGGCTTAAGGGAGTTCTCCTACTCCTTTGAGATATTTTACATTTTTTTCTACTGTAATACAAGCATACCTTGTTTCATTAAACTTTGCTTTGTCGCACCTCAGATAGAGAGGGTTTTTTTTTACCAATTGAAGGTTTGTGATAACCCTGCACTGAGCAAGTCATCAACGCCATGTGCCCACTTCATCATGTCTCCATCGACAGCATGTGCCACTTTATCATGTCTCTGACATTTTGGTAATTCTCAAATATTTCAAATCTCTTCATTTTATCTGTTATGGTGATAAGTGATCTTTGATGGCACTATTGTAATTGTTTTGGAGGTCCAAGAACCATGTCTGTATAAGAGAGCAAATTTAATAAATTTGTGTATTCTGACTGCTTCATTGACCTCCTGTTCCCCAATTTCCCTCTCCTTTGGGCATCTTTATTCCCTGAGACACAACAATACTGAAATTCGGGGCCAGGGGTGTTGGCTCACACCTGAATTCCCAGCATTTTGGGAGATCGAGGTGGGTGGATCACCTGAGGTCAGGAGTTCAAGATTGAGAAACCCTGTCTCTAATAAAAATACAAAATTAGCCAGGCATGGTGCTGCATGCCTGTAATCTCAGCTACTTGGGAGGCTGAGGCAGGAGAATCGCTTGACCCCAGGAGCCGAAGGTTGCAGTGAGCCGAGATCGTGCCATTGCACTCCAGCCTGGGCAACAAGAGCAAAACTCCGTCTCCAAAAAAATAATAATAATAAAGGAAGAAAGAAATTGGGCCAATTGATACCCTACCTACAGGGGCCTCTAAGTGCTCAAATGAAAGAGTCCCGTGTCTCTCACTTTAAGTCAGAAGCTAGAAATGATTAAGGTTAGTAAGAAAGGCATGCTAAAAGCCAAGAGGCTGAAACTTAGGTCTCTTGTGCCAAACACCCAAGCTGTGAATGCAAAGGAAAAGTTCTTGAAAGTAATTAAAAATGCTACTCTAGTGAACACACAAATGATTTAAAAAGCAAAACAGCCTTATTGCTGATATGGAGAAAGCTTTAGTAGTCAGGATAGATCAAACCAGCCACATTACCTTAAGTCAAGGCCTTATCTAGAAAAAGGCCCTCATCTTTTTTATTCTTTGATGGTTGAGGGAAGTGAGGAAGCTGTAGAAGGAAAGTTGAAAGCTAGCAGAGGTTGGCTCATGAAGTGTAAGAAGCTGTCTAACAGAAGTGTAAGATGAAGCAGCAAGTTATCCAGAAGATCTAGCTAAGGTAATTGAAGAAGATGGTTACACTAAACAACAGATTTCCAAGAGATGAAACAGCAGGCTATTGGAAGAAGATGCCATCTAGGATTTTCACAGCTAGAGGAAAGCCAGTGCCTGGCCTCAAAGCTTGGGAGAACTGACTCATTAGGGGCTAACACAGCTGGTGACTCTAAGTTGAAGCCAGTGTTCATTTATCATTGCAAAAATCCTAGACCTCTTAAGAATTATGCTAAATCTACTCTTCCTGTGCTCTGCAAGTGGAATAACAAAGCCTGCATAGCAGCGCATCTGTTTGCAGCATGGTTTACAGATTGTTTTAAGCCCACTATTGAGACCTACTGCTGAGAAAAACAGATTCCTTTCAAATTATTACTGCCCATTGACATTGTACCTGGTCACCCAAGGGCTCTGACTGGAGATATACAAGGAGATTAATGTTTTCATGCACGTTAACACAACATCCATTCTACAGCCAATAGCTCAAGGAATAATTTTGACTTTCAAGTCTTATTTAAGAAATACATCTTGTAAGGCTATAGCTACTATGGATAGTGATTCCTCTGATGGATCTGGGCAAAGTCAAGTGAAAACTGGGAAGGATTCACTATCCTAGATGCCATTAAAAACATTTGTAATTCACGGAGAGGCCAAAATATCAAGTTTTTGTTTTATTTTGGAGACAGGATTTTGCTCTATCACCTGGGCTAGAGTGCAATGGCACGATCTCAGCTCACCGCAACCTCAACCTCCCAGGTTCAAGCGATTCTCCTGCCTCAGCCTCCTGAGTAGCTGGGATTACAGGCGTGCACTGCCACACCTATCTATTTTTTGTATTTTTAGTAGAGACATCATGTTGGCCAGGCTGGTCTCGAACTCCTGACCTCAGGCAATCCACCTGCCTCGGCCTCCTAAACTTCTGGGATTACAGGTGTGAGCCACCGCTCCTGGCCAAAATATCAACATTAACAGGAGTTTGGCTTATAATCCTTTATACTTTCACTTTCAGGTATAGCCTCTGGTTGTTTACACATCTTGTGTAAAACAGAAAAGGTAAAAATAGAGTGAAACAACAACAAAAAAACCCTCAGGGTTTAGAAGATGTTGATTCCAGTCCTCATGGATGACTTTCAGGGGTTCGAGACCCATAGAGGAAGTAGCTACAGATGTGGTGAAAAATAGCAAGAGAACTAAAAGTGGAGCCTGAAGAAATGACTGAAATGCTGCAATTTCATAATAAAACTCGAATGGGTAAGCAGTTGCTTCATACAGATGCGCAAAAGAAAGTGTTTCTTTTGGCCAGGCATGGTGGCTCACACCTGTTAGCACTTTGGGAGGCTGAGCGGGCAGATCACCTGAGGTGAGGAGTTCAAGACCAGCCTGGCCAACATGGTCAAACCCTGTCTCTGCTAAAAATACAAAAATTAGCTGGGTGTGGTGGCACGGACCTGTAGTCTCAGCTTCTCAGGAGGCTGAGGCAGAAGAATCTCTTGAACCTGGTAGGTGGAGATCGTGCCACTGCACTCAAGCCTGGGCAACAAAGCCAGACCCTGTCTCAGAGAATATGTTTTTCCTCACTCTCATCCAGGCTGGAGCACAGTGGTATAATCACAGCTCACTGCAGCCTTGATGTCCTGGGCCCAGGTAATCCTCTCACCTCAGCCTCACAAGCAAGCTGGGACTACAGGTGTATACTACCACATCAATTTTTTTTTTTTTTGGTAGGGACAAGGTCTCCCTATGTTGCCCAGCCTGGCCTTGAACTTCTGGGCTCAAGCATCCCTCCCACGTTGGCCTCCCAAAGTGCTGGGATTACTGGCAGAAAGTGAGATGGAATCTACTCCTGATAAAGATGCTACCAACATCATTGAAATGACAACAGAAGGGTTTGAGGTTCTGAAGTTATCCGGGGGTTAAATGCTATCAAACAGCATCACATGCTACAGAGAAATCTTTCATGAAAGAGTCAGTCGATACAGCAAACTTCACTGTCGTCTTAAGAAAATGCCATAGCCACCCCAACCTTCTGCAGCCACCACCCTGATCGGTCAGCAGCTATCAATAGCAAACCATCTACCAGCAAAAGATTATGACTCACAGCTGACTGTTAGCATTTTTAAGCAATAAAGCATTCCTTAAAGTATGTACATTGGTTTTTAGACATCATGCTATTGCACACTTAGTACAGTATCACATAAACATAACTTGTATATGCACCGAAAAATTAATGACTCGCTTTATTGCAGTGGTCTGGAACTGTTGAAGGGAACAAATTTTATCTAGAGCCTGGTGAACACCTTCCCAGATGTGCATTTAGGGCCTCCTGGAGATCATCAAGTTTTAGGAAATAGGTTTCCTTCTTCCACAGGCAGGAAGAAGGAAAGAAATTTTGCATTGGCCTTTGGGTAGCTGAAGAGGAGCCGGGGGGAGGCTTGTTCTGACATAAAATAGTGACTCTCTCCCTGCTTCAGCGTTCCACAGAAAGCTGTTTCTGGTTCACGTTTGCCCCTCTGGGTCCACTCCCCCAACTTCATCCTGCTCACTGCCAGGGAGACTGTGCTGGGAGTGCTGCATCAGCAGGCTCCGTGCCTTTTGAGGGCCAAGGTGTTCATTCCCTGGCTCCTTCCCTGCCGTGTCTGTATTCCTTCCTCCCTCCTTCTCATCCCAGCAACCACCCTCCTCCTTCCACCAGACCTGGGAGCCATCATCCCAAACACACTCACCCTTTGCTTCTATTACTCATGTCAGTAGTTCTCAACCCCACCTGCAAATGAAATCACCTGGGGAACTCCCACCCCCATTGGTTGATTTAATAGGTCTAGGGTGGGCCCTAAGCATTGGGAATTTTAAAAGCCCCACAGTTGGTTCTAACGTGCAGCCACCACCCTGCCCAGTGCCATCCCCAACCAGGCAGCTGAGCCTCTGCACCAGCTCCTGCACAGTAGTAGGGCCAATCCTTTGACCTTTCTGCCCTGACCCTCTCCATGGGTAAGGAGTTTGCGGGATCAAGGGGGCAGGCACTCTCCCAGCACCTTTGTTCCCCTTATAAACCATTACCTAAGGTTCCCAGAACTTCAGGACCTCCAGTCCTTCCCCAGCTTTGTCCTCAGTGCAGAGGGTGGGAGGGTGCTGGAGGGATGCACTGCAGGAGGGCTGTGTTCTTGCCATGGGCCCTGCAAATATTGGGGAGGGCTTGTCCCTGTATCTACAACTTTATAATAAATCCTTGAATTTACTCATTTCAAGTGTGCAGCAGTTTCAAAACCCTGTACAGAGCACAGACTTAGAAATCTGAGGGGCCTGTAGCCAAGACTACAGGCTATGAAAAAGTTCACGTGAGAGGTCCCAGCTTTGGCACTGGGGCGGCCAAGTCATCTCTGCTTAGGAGAGAAAATAAGGGCTGGTATAGAAAGGGAACTGTCCGGCTGGGCGCGGTAGCTCATACCTGTAACCGCAGCACTTTGGGAGGCCGAGGCCGGAGATTGACATCATCTTGGCTAGTATGGTGAAACCCCATCTCTACTAAAAATACAGAAAATTAGCTGGGTGTGGTGGCATGTGCTTGTGGTCCTAGCTACTCGGGAGGCTGAGGCAGGACAATTGCTTGAACCCGGGAGGCCGAGGTTGCAGTGAGCCAAGATCGCGCCACTGCACTCCAGCCTGGGCGACACAGCAAGACTCAGTCTCAAAAAAAAAAAAAAGGGAAAAAAAAAAGGAATTGCTCGAGGCAGGTCACACACCCTCCAGCAGAATCATGCTGGGTTGTCTGCACAGGGAGGACTGAGGAGGAAGGGCAGAGAAGGACAACAGTTCAGTCCAAATATCAGGAGGGCTGGGTGGGCCAGGCCTGGCTCCATCCCTACCCTTGAACCAGATTGCGCACACTCAAGTTATGCAAATAGGTTATCCAACCTCACAATGGAGAGGGAACAGATACAACCTTGCTTTCCATTTTACTCATTATGTTTGGCAACTAATTGATTTTCTTTTTTAAGTGATTTTGATTTTTAGTTTTTTAAGAACTTTATCAACATCTTCCTATTTTTTTGAGACAGGGTCACCCAGGCTGCAGTGCAGTTATGTGATCATGGCTCACACTGCAGCCTCAACTTCCTAGACTCAAGCTGTCCTCCTACCTTAGTCTCCCAAATAGCAGGAACTACAGGAGTGTGCCACCACGCCCTGCTAATTTATTTTTTGTACAAAGACGGGGTCTTACTTTGCTACCTAGGCTGATCTCAAACTCCTGAGCTTAACAATTTTTCCACCTCAGCCTCCCAAAGTGCTGGGATTACAGGGCATGAGCTACCATGCCCAGCCCTTCATACTTCTTAATAAACAGATTTGAGACTTCACTACTAGTACGTAAAGGAGAAGCCCACCTTAATTCAAAAAGATTGAGAGGGGATCCCAAAAGGAGTTGGTTCTGAGGCCTGTTCTCTGCTCACTGAAGAATGCATGGATGATGGAGCCTTTGGGGGAAAAAGGGTGAAATGTTTTGTTTTCATTTCAAACAGAGGAACATTACCTCTTACATGGGCTGCTGCTGCATAACGGACTGCAGTCTCTGCTTCCATTTCAGTTCTTCCCAGACACTGGCTCTGCTCCCCTAAAACAACACCAAAGTCAAACCAACCACCTAGAATGGTGACGCCACCTTACTGTGGTTTTCCTTAAATCAGTTTGCTATAAATGCACTGGATGTTACCCAAGGGTTTATAATCACCGTTGTTTGCTCTTCCCATGAGGTTGTGAAAACATCAGCTACGGCCACAAATGACAGGCAGGAATGACGTGTGTCAGTTGAGATTCCACATCTCCCACACAGGTATCTGGACCAACTCACAAAGACTGCAACAGTAGCTTATTTAAACCCAAAGGAAAAATGGGGATAAAAGCAATGGGATTCCCAGCCTGGGCAACATGGCAAAACTGTGTCTCTACAAAAAATACAAAATGCTGGCCAGGCATAGTGACACGACGCTGTAGTTGCAGCTACTCGGAAGACTGAGGCAGGATGATTTGAGCCCGAGAGGTTAAGGCTACAGTGAGTCAAGATCATGCCACTGTACTCCAGTCTGAGCGACAGAGACCCTGTCTCAAAACAAAAAACCCAGAAACAATCAGATTCCCCAAGTGCCAGACACCACATGGTAGAGAATGCATTTAAACGAGGCGTGCCCAATACGCAGCTAGACAATATCAGCTCTCGTTGGTTTAGTCGGTGATGTACAGAAAAAAAGGGCTCACAGTGCAGGCTAATTTCATGTTTTTGAATTAGGCTGTGAAGGAAGACAAACAGCCAGTCTGCTGAGTGAAGAAGGAATGAAGCCATGGAAAACACCTGGGAATACTCACATAAAAACAGTCTCTCAAGCTGGTCCAAAAAGGTTGGCAGGGTGGCACTAAGTCCAAGTTAGAAGTGGTGACTGGACAAAGCCCAAGAAGGGAACCTCTAGGTCATAACATAACCACGGGCTCACAGCCTGCTGCTAGGGGAGCTACTGGTGATAACAGAGTTGAGGTTATAACAGATGCACAATAAAAGGTACCCAGCAAACCCCATATAGCTGCAGTGGGAGTTTCTGTCAAGGATGCTCCCATGAGACCAGCTGTGGCCAGAGGACAAGGTCCTCCAAGACCCCCTTACCTCCGTCAGGTTTCTCATGCTAAAAAGGAAATTACGGTATGGCCCAGAGCAGTCAGGTCCTGCCAGCACTCCTCATATTAAGATGGTCACTCGAGAGGAATGCCACATTTACGGAGTCTGTGTGAGGCACTGCAGGCAAGGCCCTCTGAGTCGAGTGCAGTGGGTGAGCAAGCTCCAGAGTCATCCCTCGGTATCTGGAGATGCTGAAGTCCCTGATGGAAAATGGCTCAGTTTCGCATTTAACCAATGCATAGTCTACCATCTACTTTAAATCACCTCTAGATTGCTTATAATACCTAATGCAATGTAAACAGCTATTATGCTTATATTGTTTAGGGAATAACGACAAGGAAAAAAGTACGTATGTTCAGTAAAGGCACAATATTTTCTTATGAGTATTTTAAATCAGGCTGGTTGAATCAGCAATGGGGAACCTATAGATGGGAAGGGTCAACGATACAGTAACAGACAAGAGGGGTATGTGGTGGCAGATGTGCAGAGGGCGCTGAAAGGCACCCAGTGAAGTGGGGCATGGGGTTGCGATTCCAAAAGAGGGATCTCCCCTAAGCAGAGCCACCAATGTACTTAGACGGGGTTTGAACAGTCCATTTGTATGGCTGTTTTAATCTGGAGTCATTTGAGAAAGCCTAAAAAGGCAAAAATCTTAACTTAGCCCTTCTTTAGCTTTCAATTCACTCCTTCCTTGGGTCTGAAGACTGACGCAGGAAGATCCCTTGAGCCCGAGAGGTTGAGGCTACAGTGAGTCGAGATCATGCCACTGCACTCCAGGCTGAGCAACAGAGACCCTGTCTCAAAACAAGCCAAAAAACAAAAACAAAAAAAACCCCAGAAACAATCAAGATTCCCCAAGTGCCAGATGCCGCATGGTAGAGAATGCATTTAAACAAGGCATGCCCGACACACACACTCCAAGCACGAGGAGGAGCAGCTCTCCCAACTCCCCTAGTTTCCGTGGTTCTGGTTTTTGCTTCAAATATCAAGTCAAGGCATGAAGTGAGAGGTAGGAGAGAAAAAACTAAGCCAGGTGTATTGATCCCCTTAAGGAAAGCTGAAGGGGGAAGTTTTCCCTTTTTTTGGTGGGGGCAGGGGTACAGTGAGGAGAGGCTAGGATGCTGGTGCCCATACCGACACACTGGCATTTCCTTTCCTGAATTCTGTGATCCTACAGCAGTGTAGGAAAGCAGGTAATGTGGCACTGCTGGAGATATTTTAAAAGCAGGCTGTTTTCACCAGCTTGGCACTAGGGGGCCCTGAAGAACACTGTCGTTTTTCACCTAAGGGGAAAGCTACACTTGCCTAGAAATGAAACCCAGGAAGGTGGGCGGTCCTCCGATGCTACTTGCTAATCCTCTACCTTTCATGCAGACAGCACTGGGTATCAGATCTCGCCACATAGTTCAAAACAGATCTTTGGCAATTTCTCAGGGCCCCAAGTACTGCATGACAAATAGGGCTGGGACATACTTACTGTGTCCTCTGCTCTTGGTCACTTTAACTCCTCACGCAGTCACAGCTTTGTGGTCCACATGAAAACCAGATCAGGAGTGACTGACATGAAAACCAACCAAGAGAACTGTTTAACCAGTGTCCACACTGGGTCTATGCAGAGTCATAGCCAATGTCAGCCAAAGCTGACATTCACTGGCAAGCTGTACTCTAGGTCCTTCATGTTTATCTCCCTTAATCCTAAATTGTGAATCATAACAAACCAATCAGGAAGGCATTACTGAGATGGCCAGTTTAGAGCAAATCAAAGGGGAGTATGACAAGGACTGGAAACTTCAGCCAAGAGGACAACTAGGATTTAGAAGCATTTTCCAACATGTCTCACTGGGTAAGTCAAGAGGAAAAATACTCTTATATTCTTGAAGGAAAAGCTATTCTCAGCCTCCTCTTGATCCCATGTCACAGACAAATCTGATGAGCCTGCAGGCTGCAGCCTACCATGTCACCAAGCACGTCAGCCCAGCCCAGCCCAGCCCCTCCCCTAGAACATGGACCATTCTTTTCCACAGCCTGCAGCTGACACTGGTTGCAAGGCTTTTTGGTGGGTACTCAATTTCAAGTCAGCCTAGGTTTTAGATCTTCCACCCACAGCAGCTTTCTGCGGTCCCATACCTGCCCACCCCACCAGGCACAACCCAGCTACAGGACTGAGCAGATCCTTAGTGACTCCCAAATAATTGATTATATCTAGATAAGCTGTAAGAAACTCCCAGATAATACCTCACCCAAACAGGAAATACAGTGGTTGTGAATAGACAACAAACGGAAGAACTGATGGGCTGCAAAAACTTGAACTTCAATGTTAAGTGAAGATGGCCTCTTCTGTGGTGGAAAAAAAAAAAAACACTTTATCTCCAACAATTCAAAACAATTAAAAACAAATTCTTACAATTCAATTCACAAGAACCGTCTTCAATATTGTATCAAAATAGAAAAAAAAAAATCTTTGCAAAACTTGGGTCTCATTTAAGATGCATATTTTTATTTAAGTTTTTAAAAAATTTGTAACCAGACAGAAAGGATAGACAAGAATGTTATGATCTAACTATATAATATTCTCTCAATCTTGTGGATCACTAAAATATAACAAAGGATTGTTTTCTATGCTAATTTTCAGGTTGTCCAGTTAAACCATTATTTGGTATCCTTTGAGCAGGTTAGCCTTTTAACTATTTAGAGTTTCTTCTCAGAAACATTCATATATTATACAGGAAACATTCATAGTTTGAGAAACATTCATATTTTATACAGGATGTACAAATTTAGGACTAGACAATTAAAAAAACACACACAATTATAGCCGCAACACTATCCTAGCTGCATTGTGGTGATTATGTTGTTCAGTTAGCTGTCCATTATATGCAACTGGATTTTAATCGTGCTATTTACAGAGGGACCAAAGCACTCATCTCAAGGTAAAGGCGCTCAGGTTTAATGTGCACTTTCATAGCCCTATGAAAACACAACCATTATATACACTGTAAACACCACAGGGCATGAAATCCATCTCCAGCCACAAACATCAGTCTCATAGGATCAAGCATATGAGGTCTAAGGTAAGGTGCCTGACTTTTCCTTTTTAAGAATCCTTTTCATCCAAGAGTCCTGCTGTTCTTTTCATAGGACACTATTCACTTATTTCAAATATGGTGCCAGTGCTCAAAACATTTCTGGAACCCCTTTTTGAGGACTACCTGCAGTGTCTGCAGTGAACTCTTCTGAATGTCCTGGATGGTGGCAAGTCTTCATCCTTTGAGGATGGGTTTGCTTTAGGAAAACAGGCAGAGTTATTCACAGCCAACTGAATCAAACTGCGGGATACCACCCAGGTTCAAATGTGAGATGCCATTATGAACAACGAGACCAATTTTCTTGTATGGCTCGTAAATTTTAGAGTTTAAAAAATGCCTGAGCAATGGCGGTCCTGATGAAGTACAGATTCTTCTAGAGTGATGACTCAGGGACAACGCTCATTTGAACGGTTTATCTAGGTGTTTTGCAGTTTTAAAAATCGGTCCTTTTGTTGCCTCTCACGTGGACTTTAGTATTCCTCTTCAGCTTCAGTCCCTTTTGCTTTCTTATGGATTGCCCGATTAAAGCTGTGGCAGGCAGGAACCCAGTGATTGTCATGAAGCCCCAGCTTACAGCCGGGGAATCCCTTCTGAGACCGGTGGCAGCACATCCAATACCCTGGCCCATAGGGCAATGCCTGGCAATAGGGCTTGGGGTGCCATCGGCACAGAGACACGTCCCCTTTCACATACTTTTTCTTGCACTGCTTGCAAGGATCCTCTCTATAGCGTGGATCTCGAACCCAGCGAGAATCTGCTGGCCTGATATTGTAGTACTCAATGATAAACTTGAAATAGCAGCAGGTACATTTAAGGGCCACTAAACTCTTGGTGGGAAGTAACCTGAAGATTTTTACCATAATGTGGTGGGGCAGAAAAGCCATGTACTGCTGAGGCTCCAAAAGCTGCTGGATTTTAAACCTGGTCTCCAGGAAGTCATGAGACACCTGCTTCTTACTGGATGCCTCAAGCACTGGTAATGTACTTTCCACAGAAGAGGCTGGCGATAAAAATGGCTCAGCTGACCCACTTTTTTCCTCAGATGCACTGTCACCTTCAGCAGCATCTTCAAGCTGGCTGGCCTCTGAAGCCTCTTTTGTTGTGCTTTCACTCAACTGGGAACAGTCTGACGAGTGCTGACCAGGTGGCAAAAAAAACAACATCCCTGGAAGTGGGTCTTCACAGGAGTTTAAACCGGAAGGCTGGTCTTCCTCTACCTTGGACACAGTGATACTAATGCACAAAGATTCTTTTCTTCTTTGATCAGGATTTTGGCTAGTAAGTGACACAAGCTCTCTGCTCATACAATCAGCAGCATCTGTGGGCAATTCAGAGGTTTGGGAATAGGTATGAGAAGAAAAAGCTAACCCAACAAGTTCATCTGTCATTTCCACATCATACCTGTTGCTGTTTTTCATGGCAGTTTGCGAACCCAGCTCCAACTCTGCACTGTCTATGTGGAAACTCACACCTGCTGGCAATGAGGGACAGTCTTGAGAAGCACCATCCCAGGCCTGGTCCTCTTTAGGAGAATAAAGATCAGATCTTGAGGGGCCACAACCCACAGATACAGACCCCATGGGATTCACCTGACTGTTGGGTACCTCCAAGGCGCCTTTCTTTGTTTTGCCTTCATCAGCCTGAGTGCTATTTGCAAGCAATACTCTGCCTACATTTCGACGGAAGCTGTTATTCCTTGAGAGGCTCCCAGGCTCACGCTGGCCCTGCCGCTTCAGGCACTCAGATTCCAACTTGGCCACCATGTCAAGGACACGGACTGGTTCGCTCTGTGGTTCACCAGCCTCAGGATTTCCCCTTTCTGTGGGTTCTTCACAAGCTCCTGGGCCAGAATAGGACTCGGAGGCTGCGGGCATACCTCTGGATTGGCCAGAAAACCTCACAATAGCAGGTGAGTTTGTGCAGTTTCTTGTACAACTAGCTAGCAAAGCACTGGCTCTTTGCTCCAAGAAGGCAACCATCTGTATAACCGACAGAGGCCTCCCGGCATAGACTCCATCTCCACTGTCACTCACATAATGCACAGAACAGTGCTCAATGCCACATGCAAAAGGCTCAGGTTGGTAACACCTGCTGTTAACTTCCCTCATCCTTTCTACCTGGACCTTTGCTTTTTTAAGATCCCCTGATTTTTTCCTTCTCTTAGTAGCTCTCCCATCAATATCCCAGGAACTTTTTATTTTCATAGATCCTATCCTGTTACTACACTGGTGGGCTGCAAAGAATGCAATTTTTTCCTTTGTATTTCCAGGTTTCACAACAGCCCAGATATCAAGAGGTCCTTCTTCTTCACCCTGGTGGATGGTTGCAGATGGTGCATTCTTTTTGGTTTTAACATTCAAGCTGCTCTCTGCAGGACTCTTCCCACTCATACTGCACAGAACATTTGGAGAAACGATCCCAAAAGGCTTTCGAGACGATGTTTTACCAAGAGAGGCTGAAGGAAAGACACTTGGTGTTATGTGGCTAGGTTTGCATGTTTCATCATTGACAGCCTTTTGGTGGTTCATAGGAGTTCTCTGCGTTTCCCTGCCGACTTCCAGGGGGTGCTCTTTCTTCTGGAGCTTCCAATATGGCTTTAGGTGCATAACAAAGGCCCTATAGAAAAGAAATACACATTTGTTTTAGAAACCAATTTTATTTTTAGAAAAAAATGTTTTAAAATTTAAGCTCAGATGGTTCTAGCAAGTAAATACATTTTCTAACAGTTCACTAAATCTTTACCAACTCTCTCATGATAGCTAGTTTTTACTGCACATATCAAGAAGAAAAAGCAAAATATAACCAGTTTATATGGTATGTAGAACATAAATTTTTTTTTTTTAATTTACAGAAAATAAATTGGTTTTGACTGAGGAACTTCAGAAACTGACATCAGGTAACACTTGGCAAACTTAACCTTTTAAATTTAAAAAAAAAAATCTGAACTTCCTGAAAACACCTAAGTATTAGGCATAATATAGAAGAAAGTATAAAAAGAACTCCTCCACAATCCCTATTAGGTTTTTAAACACTTTTTCTTTATAGATCATCACAATCAGCATTTTATTAGTTGCTAACAGTCCATCAAAATTATTGCTTCCTGGCCAGGCATGGTGGCTCACGCCTGTATTCCCAGAAATTTGGGAGGCTGATTCAGGCGTATCACCCCGCAGCAGGAGTTCCAGACCATCCTGGCCAACATGGTGAAACCCCACCTCTAATAAAAATACAAAAATTAGCTGGGCGTGGTGGCACATGCCTGTAACCCCAGCTACTTTGGGAGGCTGAGGCACGAGAATCGCTTGGACCCAGGAGGCCGGAGACTGCTAGCCAAGATCGCACCACTGCACTCCAACCTTGGCAAAAGAGCAATACTCTTTATAAAAAAAAAAAAAAAAAAAAAAAAAAAAGAAAAAAAATTATTGCTTCCTAAATGATTCCTATACCATTGAATATTGAATACTTAGATGTTTACAATTTTTCACTCATTTCCTTGTATACTCTGCCCATCTATATTAGTCTTGATTTTCTTAATCATCTATGTGTAGAAATATTTAACTGTCGAATTTCCTGTAACCATCTTAAATCAGACATAGATCCTACAGTCCTTATTAATTCTAAAAACCATTTTGAACTAGTTCAAAAAGATGGTGCCTTTTTTTGGTCTTTGACCAGGGGTAGGGATGGGAGCTCTTTCAGAAATGAGACAAAAAGATGATTAGATACAAAGACTTGCGTTCTAGTCCCCGCCATATCACTGATTATCTAGACAAGGGTGATTTTACCTTGGGCAAGTCATTTCCTCTCTCCATCTCAGCTGAAACGTTAACTGAGGGGTTGAAATACTAGATAACCTAATGAACTTGTCAATTTACAATTTACACAAATTAGCCCGCTGCTACACAAAACACCCTGAATTGCGGAAAAAGTGTTTTCTAGAGATGCCTGGTTTCTTGCAAAAAACCTAGAGACCAAAATAAAGATGTGCAGTCACAGTTTGGTGGGAGTGAGGCAACAGCACCTATAGGTCTAAGCACATTAAGCTTCACCTATCGCTCATTGGGACAGCAACTGAACACACAGATCTCAGACAGCTCAGTATATCCATCCTCGTTTGCTCCACATTTACTGGGTGCCTGCCATATGGCAGCCACTGTGGTAACTGATTTCAGGTATCAGTTGTTGTTGTTGCTGTTTTGAGATGGAGTTTCACTCTTGTTGCCCAGGCTGAGTGCAGTGGCATGATCTTGGCTCACTGCAACCTCCGCCTCCTGAGTTCAAGTGATTCACCTACCTCAGCCTCCCGAGTAGCTGGGGTTAACAGGCATGCACCACCATGCCTGGCTAATTTTTCTATTTTTAGTAGAGACAGGGTTTCACCATATTGGCCAGGCTGGTATCAAACTCCTGGCCTTGTGATCCACCCTCCTTGGCCTCCTAAACTGTTGACGTTACAAGCATGAGCCACCGCACCTGTCCAGGTATCAGTCTTAATCACCAAGAATGAAAGTGATCGTCTGGAACAAGTTTACCTTTCACTTCAACTTTTAATTCCTATAGTTTAGTTTCAGATAAAAGAAGAATTATGAATATGGATATCTTCTAGCCAGATAAAGAGAAATCTTGCATTTAAATCATACAAAGTGTCTTTTTAAAGATACTCCTGAAATAGGAGTCAGGCATGGTGGCTCACACCTATAATCCCAATGCTTTGAGAGGCCTAGGTGGGAGGACCCCTTGAGGCCAGGAGGTTTAGGACCAAGTTCATTCCTGGTGATTAAAACTGATATCTGAAAACAGTTACCACAGAGGTTGCCACATGGCAGGCACTCAGTAAATGTAAAGCAAACGAGGATGCACATACTGAGCTGTCCAAGATACATGTTTCAACTAGGAAACCATGGTAACACAGCAAGACTTCATCTCTAAAAAAAAAAAATTTTTTTTTAATTAGCCAGGTGTGATGGCACACACCTGTAGTCTCAGCTAATGGGGTGGCTGAGGCAGAAGGATTGCTTAAACCCAGGAAGTTTAAGGTTACAGTAAGTAAGCTATGATGATGCTACTACACTCTAGCCTGGGCAATACAGCAAGACTCTGTCTCCAAAAACAAAAAACAAACAAAAAAACCCAACCGACCAACCAAACAAAATCTTTGTAATAGATCTTATCAGGATCTTTCTAATCTTTGGCAATTTATATCCCAGCCATCTGTAGAGATCTTCCCCCTTTCTGCACTGTGACATTTTTAATAGCTTTCTATCATTATACACCGTATAGTCTTACAAAAAGAGCCACCCAGAATTCAACAACAGGTGACATAGAAATGAATAAAAGAGCACACCCAGTGTTGTCTCTCTGTGCCAACTATTTTCTGGGTTTTCATATCCATTCAACCCCATTCCTAAATGAAATGAAAGAAATGCAAGTGTTTAAAAACCCAATAAATTCTCACATAATGATCTCATTACACGGTATCTATGAATAAACTATTTAAACTTTAGCAATAGGTGCAGCATTTTGTATTGCACAATATGTTCTCTTCGACTTCCTCCCCCACATATTATTTTAGGTGCTATTATTGATAGACAGGGACATTAAAAAGAAACTAATGTAATTAGAAAAAGCTTTTATTTGCATTTGAGCTATAAAGTCAGCTCAACTGACACTTTACTTGTGTACAAGATTTTAGCAAGATTAAAACAGGAGATGATCCCAGGGAACAGATGTGAAAGAAGGAAAATAGCCAATAAGGACATACAAGGTGACTGCTGGAAAGTGGGGTGATTCTGTGGGACCCCTGAAAGAAGCAAGACATTTAAGCACCACTCCAATCCCTCACTGGTTGAAGGTTGCCTGAGGTTAACCCTTCCCCTTCATTTGCTGGGTTTGAGAGCCCTGAGGCAGAAAATAGAAAGGTGTTGGCAAGCCATAGAAAAACTACAAAAATCTAAGTTTTGTTTGAAACCAGTGATAGTCTGAAAGGATATAATACAGGGAACAAAGGGCATCTGCTGTAAAAATCCATAAAGCAAAAACTTTAAATCTCCAACAGATTACAACAGATGGTGGCACTTTTCCTCCCCCAAGTTACCCCCACACACAAAGACAAGCATGGGTAGGGTAAAGCTCCAGCTAGGTTTCCATGGTTGCCAACCTCTTCATCACAGTTGTATTTTAAAAGTTTGCTATAATAAAGTCCTACTCTCTCGCAATAAAATAAAATGCAGGTTTACAGCACCTACACATCAACGTTCCTTAGATTCTCAGAAAGAGCTTTAGAAGAAATTAAGATCCCCTAGGCCGGTGGAATCAGAATTTCTCAGACTGAGCCCAGAATCTGTTTTTAATGTTAGATGGAAATTGGAAGGGACTTTAGAGGTCATGTGTTGGATCTAGCGTAAGAGTGGGATTCTGGATTTGGACTGGGGTGCTGGCCTACTGACAGGGGTAGGGTGGAACTGGCCAACAAAAAGCCAAACAGACAATCCATACTGAAGCACCTAATGTAAGGGCTGGGTAAAAACAGACCTGTGTTCTTGATATTTTCTCTTTAAAACACAGTAAAATCAATGGCCTTTTTTCTTTTAATTTCCTGGCTTCTAGAGCTGAAGGTCAAATGGCCGTTTTATTGCCAAATTCCCTCTTCAACCACCAACAGCCTTCCCAGCTCTCTTCTTCCCCAGCTCCTAAACATCAGTGTTCCTCAGAGTTCTTTGTTTCTAGACCACCAGTCTTCTTAAGCTGTAAGTGATCTCTTGTAGTTTTAACTCAAACATTTCCAGTGGCATACTCTCCCAAACTTCATATCCTACAGCCTCGTAGACATACTCATCTGGGTATCAAAAAGAATCTCAAAAACAACACTACTAGTTAATGACAGCCTCAAGTACCTAGTCTATTAAGCCAGAAGCTTGAGTCAGTTAGATTCCTCCTTTCTGATCCCCACATCTCATCACCAAGTCGCTAAACTGTGCTGCTCTTTATCCCTAGCACAAGTGCCCTAGTCATCTCCGTTACGCTGTCATCAGTTATTGGAAAACCTAACCTCCATCAATACAAGCAAAGTGCTGAGGCCCATTCCAGCCAACCTGACAGCTTTACTCCTGCTTTGCTCTATCATACTTCACACTTTGAAAGCTTGTTCACAGAACCATGACCACCGGACTAGGTAGTGAAGGCCAATCATGTTAAGATGTAAGTTTAAGGCAGCCAAGACCAAGACCATAAAACATATAGCATCAGATTTTTTTTATACTAACCTCCAACCTGTTCATTTTATACTAACCTCCAACCTGTTCATTTCCTTCTACTCATTTTTTATTTATTTAATTTCATTCTTTCTGAGGCAGGGCCTCCCTCTGTCACCCAGGCTACAGTGGTGTGATCTTGGCTCATTACAGCCTCGACCTCTCAGGCTCAAGTGATCCTCCCATCTCAGCTTCCTAAGCAGCTGTGACAAGCTTATGCCACAATGGCCAGCTCATCTTTTAAAAAAAAATTTGTAGAGACAGGGTCTCACTATGTTACCCAGGCGGGTCCTGAACTCCTGGGCACAGGCAATCCTCCCACCTTGGCCTCCCAAAGTATTGGAATTACAGGTGTGAGCCACCGTGCCCAGCCCTACCCATTTATTATCAGAGATGTCCTAACGCTCCGGGTTAGATACTGGTATAAATGAGTAAAACATAGCTACTGCCCTTGAGACAGAAAAGCAAACAGACAATTATAACAAATGTGATACGTGTCAAAAAGATAGCATAGGGTGCAGTGAGTGCCCATGGGGAGAGAGGGAGGAGGAGGAAGACATATGGATGAAGAAGAAGGAGCTGGGCACAGCGGCTCACGCCTGTAATCCCAGCACTTTGGGAGGCCGAGGCGGGCAGATCACCTGAGGTCGGGAGTTCGAGACCAGCCTTACCAACATGGAGAAACCCCATCTCTACTAAAAATACAAAATTAGCTGGGCATGGTGGTGCATGCCTGTAATCGCAGCTACTCGGGAGGCTGAGGCAGGAGAATCACCTGAACCAGGGAGGCGGAGGTTGCAGTGAGCCAAGATCGCAACATTGAATTCCAGACTGGTAAACAAGAGCAAAAACTCCGTCTCAGAAAAAAAAAAAAAAAAAAAAAGCGAATCTCCATCTCAAAAAATTTAAAAAAAATTTTTTTAACAATGGTTAAAATAGTAAATTAAAAAAGAAAAAAAAAAGAGAGAGGGGGACACCAGCACCAGACTCACCTGAGGGTATATGAACAGGTCAGAAAAGTCCTGATTTTCTAAGCTAAGCCCTGGGAAGATTTATACAAAGTCCTAAACCATTCAAAAACAGATAATGCTTTCAGGAAATTCAGGTAGGCGGGAAATAAAGAGAGTCTAAGTTAATGTTAAGAGTCTAAGTTAGGTGCTAAGAGTAGAGAGATGACAAGTAAATGGGTTCACAGGAATAACAAACAGGATTCTAACTGCTGGCTGAAAATGGAGGATGAGGGAGCGGAATCAAGGATGGATCCTCATCTTATGGCTTCAGCAACTGCATGAAAAGTGATGCCTTTCAGTGAGATGGTGACAGGTAGCTGAGCATAGTTGGAGCAGGGGAAGCAGAGGTAAATTCACTTTAATAAATGTTGGCCTTACCATTCTCAGCAAATTAACCCAGGAACAGAAAACCAACCACCACATGTTCTCACTCTAAGTGGGAGTTGAACAATGAGAACACATGGGCACAGGGAGGGGAACATGACATACCGAGGCCTGTCGGGGGGGTTGGAGGCAAGGGGAGGGAGAGTCTTAGGACAAATGCCTAATGCATGCGGGGTTTAAAACCTAGATGACAGGTTGATAGGTGCAGCAAACCACTATGGCACATGTATACCTATGTAACAAACCTGCACGTTCTGCACATGTATCCCAGAATTTAAAAAAAAAAAGAAAAAGTATAGACAAAAAATATTAATGTTGGGTTTGAGTGCCTACAAGAAAGAAATATCCAGAAGGTGAACTGATTCAGCTCTGGTCAAAAGAAACAGGAGGAAAGGAAGAAGACAGTTGTCACAGAAACATTACAATGAGGAAAAAGTTTTCTGAATAGAGATAACAAGTCCTTTTCCAAAATTTTTCACAGTGACCATTTATTACTTTCATAATCAGAAAAAAAGTCAATAAAAGGAGGGCACAGTCAACAGCAAGGTCAAATAAAGAATTGTGCCCACTTGGTGATAAAGACCCCTAGTGACCCTGCCGTGAGGAACTGCAGTGGACAAGAAGGCAAAAGTTCACGGTGGAGGGTGACTAGGAGGTAAGAGTGAGTACCAACTAGAGCAACTCTCTCACTAACCTTGGCAATGAAGAACAGTCTCTACATACCTGTCACCTTAAATGCTTTCCAGGAATATGGTGAGATGTAACAGTGAACCAGGTATAACTTGAGCAACTTTATTCCAGTAAAGGCCCAAATCCAGCATTCAATATTTCCAGTATTCCCTTTAGACTCTAAGTTCAGCTAAAAACAAAAACAAACCAAAAAACTTGAGAAAACTCTCACCTATATGAAGCCATAAAAGACAACTAAACTTTGCTTTTTTAAAAATGTAACTGGATAAATCCCAAAGCCTCAAGAGTCATACTAACTTTTGTCCACAGAGGGGTAAGATTAACTGAATGGCAATACATGGTCAGAATAGGGGAAAGGACGAGATTTCTCTTAGTGCTAAATAGGAAGCCATACTATCAAAGGCAGATGCCAGTTTTCTAACTTGTTAGTCTTCAGCCTTGCCTATCAAAACAAGTTAGAAGATAAGGCAGTTCATGTTTCTTTCTGCTTCAGTAAAGGCACAGGAATGCTATTTCCAAAAAAGAGTATTTATTAGCATACAAGCCATTCTTTAAAAAATTGGAGGAATAATGGCTAGGTACATGGCTCACACCTGTAATCCCAGCATTTTGGGAGGCGGAGGCGGGCAGATCACCTGAGGTCAGTAGTTTGAGACCAGCCTGTTCAATATGGTGAAACCCGTCTCTACCAAAAATATAAAAATTAGCTGGGTGTAGTGGTGCATGTCTGTAATCTCAGCTACTCAGGAGGCTGAGGCAAGAGAACTGCTTGAACCCGGGAGGCAGAGGATGCAGTGAGCCGAGATTGCACCATTGTAACAGAGCAAGACTCCATCTTGGGAAAAAAAAATCAGAGGAATAAAAATAGAATAGTACATAAAAGATCCTTCTCATTACATAATACTTTTAGGGAGGAAAAAAGTATACAGTAAGGAAATTCATCATTTGTTTCTTAAAAACTGTAAAAGCTGGCCAGGCATAGTGGCTCACACCTGTAACCCCAGCACTTTGGGAGGCCGAGGGGGGCAGATCACCTGAGGTTAGGAGTTTGAGACCAGCCTGACCAACATGGAGAAATCCTGTCTCTACTAAAAATACAAAATTAGCCGAACATGGTGGTGCATATTTGTAATCCCAGCTACTCGGGAGGCTGAGGCAGGAGAATCACCTGAACTCGGGAGGCAGAGGTTGTGCCACTGTACTCCAGCCTGCGCGACAAGAGCAAAACCTCATCTCAAAAAAAAAAAAAAAAAGCTTTCAGAGACCATCTTATGACAGCCTTCTTCACTGGACTGTTGTACAATTAGCAACTTCAGCAAAGTACTGCAGATATACACACACACACACACACACACACACACACATACTTATACATAAAATGAAATCTTTGTTTTTACAAATGAGGAAGCACTAAGTGACTTCTGAAGCCCCATTAAGATTAGAATTAGATGGGAAATACAGTCTCCTGGATCTATACTTTCCCCCTATGAAGGACAACATATCAAAAACCTAAATTAAATTATGACAAATAAAATTAAATAATTCTGATAGCATCTATTCCTAGAGTTTTTATCTTTCAAATTAGGTCAGTTTTTCATAAGTGCCACATAAAACTTCTACACAGAGCTGTGATGCATTAAAGCAGACATATCACATAAACCATACTAATCTAAAAGCATATAAAGGCTGCTTCCACGGCTATTAAATTGGAAAAAAAGCCAAGACCAGGAGGGTGTGAATATAGGCAGAGGCACAAGAAAAGACATCCCCCTCCATATGTCTCTAAGCACTGACAGAAAGAAAGCATCCAACTCCCACAGTGTGCCTTTTTTAAAAAAGGAAAAAAGGGGAAAAATAACCTTATAGGTCGGAAAATGCAGTATTTCTCAAATTAAGTCTGAAAATATTGGATGATGACTTTTTTGGGGAGGCAGTCCAGTCCTTTTTCTTTTTAGGGACTATTCTGTAAAGCCAATTCATGGAACTTCTGAATCTTGCCTTGGGAGGATTAGGTGGTTAGGGTTAGTGGTGCAACAGAAAGAATCCTTTATTGTCTGTTAATAGATACTGAGTAATATAGAGAGTGGCCTTTGGAAACACATGTATGGTTTTCAAAAACTCATCGTTCATGGCTTCCATCTTAAAATTCACAATGGTATTTAAATACAGCACCTACCTGCTTCACAGTTATAATACTGACCAAATAAAGCTAACTTCCAGATAGTACAGTATGGTATATAATAAGCTTGATGGGAAAACAAAGTATCCAAAACATATTAAAAGGGAATACTGACAAGTTGGGATGACAGCCACTACATTGCTTTTCTATTGTGTTTGCAACAAATGCAACACCCAGTACAGTTTGACAGTATTAAAAACAGAAAATTAGTAACATTAAGCAAATTTACACAGTTCCCCAGCCTGCTTTTGTTGGAGTAGGGAGGGAAGAAGAAGGCCTGGAGGAAAAAACTTTTGCTTAGGCTGTTGTGAATTAAGTAACAGTTCAGCATAGAGACAAAATGAGGTAGTCTATTTCGTTAAACTTGATGTTTATGTAAGTTAATCCAGTCACTTCCTATTGCTCCTATGACATAATGCCAAACACCCACAGAACTCCAGCATATCACATTTACCTGGTATGTAGGCAAATGAAAGGCCTACCACTGATAAATGCCATTAGAATGAAGATCAAAATGCAGATGAAAACTATAAAAAGTTAAAGTAAAAAAAAATTAATACAAAAGTATATTGAGCATTACCAGGAAAATTTAATTTCCAATGATTTTCAGATATTCAGAGTTCCTGTTAACAACTCTGTTGCTTATTTAACCTATTCTAGTATTTTTTTTTTTTACAGAAAATAAAGGAAAATAAAACTCCTATCCCTTTGCATAGCAAACCACTAATTCCTTGAGTAAGCTGACGCTTGCTTTTACTTTGAAACCAATCATTCTTCCATATGACAGATACTTTGCTTGGCCAAACTTTAGTAAGGCTTCCGAACTTTCTTCTAGGCCCATCTGTGCACTTCCTCATAAAATCTAGTTTTAGCAAAAGATCCCCCTCCCATCTTCAATATCTGATCAGGTTGTTTATTCTCCACCATCCTCCAGGTAATGTCTAATCATCCCAGCTTGTCTTCAGCAAGAATCCTGTTAGATGGGTTTAACTAGAATCCCCCTTACTCCAAATGTTTGCTCTTAGCAGTTTACCTTTGACTGACCCCTACACCCTGCTCCTTGCCCATGCTGTATTTGGAGTTGAGCCCCAATCTCTTTCCTCTGCTGCAATACCCCTGTTGCAGTGGTCTCTATACTTACTAAGATAGTCCTGAATAGTCTTCTTTGCCAGCCTTTAACAAGTATCATTAAATACATCTTTTTCTTTAACATACATTTTTATGTAAACAAATTTTTAAAAAAATTTTTTAATTGCAATAGCAATTTCTGACATCACTTGCATATGCAGTACTTTCAGAGTTGATACACCCTATTTGACCAAAAGGTAACTCAAACATAAGACTCTCTTAAGGGACAGATTCTAAAGGTCAGCCTTGAATACAGTTCAAAGATTCTAAGGCTAGCCTTGAATACAGTTCAAAACTCCACTATGTGTAAAATAACATTTGATATGAAAAGCAAAAGAACAGCTACTAATTCTAGAGTATAAATACAACCCTACACTGCCCTTGTCTGCCGCCATACACACAAATCCCTGGACTGGACAATGATCTTAGGCCAAGTACCTAACACATGCCAGCTGGGCACAAGCTGGCCCATTAACACAGCTGTAGGTAACTGAATTTTAAAATGGCTTAACCCTGGGGAAAGAAAAAAAGAGGCTAAAATAAAAATTCAGAGTAGGCCAGGCCTGGTGGCTTACACCTATAATCCCAGAACTTTGAGATACCAAGGCAGGAGGATCACTTGAGCACAGGAGGATCACTTGAGCATGAAAGTTTAAGACCAGACTGAGCAATACAGGGAGATTCCCTATGTACCCCCACACCAACAAAAGCCAGGCATAGTGGCATGTACTTGTAGTCCTAGCTATTTGGGAGGTGACCGTGGGATCACTTGAGCCCAAGATTTAAGAGGTTGCAGTGAGCTATGATCATGCCACTGCACTCCAGCTACGGCGAAACAGAGAGACTTGGTCTCAAAAACAAGCAAACATTGGTAAAAATTCAGTGCACTAACACTTGTTACACTAAGCAAAAGAGTTTGCTTGCAAGCCAGGCACAGTGGCACACCCCTGTACTCCCAGCAACTCGGGAGGCTGAAGTCAAAGGGTAGCTACAGCCCAGAAGTTTGAGTCCAGCTTAAGCAACGCAGCAAGACCCTGTCTCTAAAAATAATAATAAACAGTTTGCTTATAGCATAAATGTAGACAAAAGAGCTGGTAAGTTACGACTTTCGTCAGCAATACTGAGTGGGAGTGAAGGGGTTAGGGAATTACTTCAGAAATAGGCCCCATGGTGTTTACCAAAGAAAGCCAAAGCCACTGTCCTGCCTACCCACCTGTTTAATACGTGTTCCTCCTTCCACACGCCTCTAGAACCTGCTGAACCAAGACTAAAGTAGCAGTCTGTGCACTGGTTGGTTAAGGTACACTCAGTTAAGAATTACTACTTGTAAAGAAATGAGATTAGCTGGGTGCGAAAGCTCACCATCTGTAATCCCAGCACCTTGGGAGGCCGAGGCAGGTGGATCACCTGGGGTCAGGAGTTGGGAGAGCCAACATGGCCAACATGGTGAAACCCCGCCTCTACTAAAAAAAATACAAAATTCGGCTGGGCACAGTGGATCATGCCTGTAATCCCAGTACTCTGGGAGGCTGAGGCAGGCGGATCACGAGGTCAGGAGATCAAGACCAGCCTGGCTAACACAGTGAAACCTCGTCTCTACTATAAATTAGCCAGGCATGGTGGCACATGCCTATAGTCCCAGCTACTCAGGAGAATTGCTTGAATCTGGGAGGCACAGGTTGCATGAGCTGAGACTGCGCCACTGCACTCCAGCCTGGGAGACACAGCAAGACTCTACCTCAAAAAACAGAGCAACAACAAAATAATTCGCCGGGCGTGATGGTGGGCACCTGTAATCCCAGCTACTCAGGAGGCTGAAGCAGGAGAGTGGCTTGAACCCTAGAGATGGAATTTGCAGTGAGCCGAGATCGTGCCACTGCACTCCAGCAGGGGCAACAGAACAAGACACTGTCTCAAAAAAAAGAAAAAAAAAGGTATGAGATTTATGGTCAACAGAAAACTAAAAAAATTGCTGCTTTGGTGCCTGTTTTTGGAGCTTACCAAGGTAAATTTAACTACTGGGGTTAAAAATGAGCATTCCAAGGGGTAGCGTGAGAAATAAACCTATACTACAGATAAATCAATCATTGGGTACCAAGAACCCAAACTGTAATGCTACCTGGTATTCTTGTCTTATCCTTCATATAAAACTATTTCTTAAGTACACAGAGGGAGTCTTCATCTTTGTTTATTATTCTGCAGAATCGGACAAAACTTGGAATTCCCAAAGCCATATATCAAGGATAACGGCTTATACAAAGTATACACAATACTTAGTTTCAAGGTAAAACTTTGGCCTTTAGAACCAGGTTAGCATAGATCCAGAATGGGGGCTTGGGGAAGGTGATTAAAGGAGCAATTACAAGTCCTATCCTAGGGAAATTCCTGAATGTCAGTATATATTACTTAATGTGGTTATGATCATATTGTACATACAATGTACTTTTTATCACAAGGAGATATTTTCCATGTTATTACATGGCTTCAAAATCAGTATCATAAATGCCTAAGTACCAGAAAATATTTCACCATTCCCTCTAAGCCTGGACATTATAAAGTAACATCTTCACAAACACAGTCTCCTGCATTTAAGTGTATATCCTTAGAAAAGATTTCCAGAAGTGAAATTCTTGAGTCAGAGTGTATTTTTACGACTAGATATACCTTGCCCAACCACTCTCCAAAGGGATACTGCTAATTTTTACTGCTACCAGCAAGACAAGCGTGCAGGTTTTATGGCAAGTGTTTTGAATCTTAGAGAACTGTTTTTAGGCCTAAAAAAAAAAAGAAACCAAGGTAGAGCTAGAGATAAAAGGTACAAATAAGATTGGAATAACTTGTTTTTATTCTAGAATAATAATAGCTCTAATACCTCTAAAATGTTTACTATGTGCCACATACTGTTTTAAGCTCACAACACCCATAAAATCCCAAGAAGTACATACTCTTGTAGATGAAGAAATGGAATCAGAGATGGGTTGAGGAACTTGCAAAGATCAAGGTGACAATATCCATAAAAGAAGTACATACTCTTATCTCCAATTGTAGATGAAGAAATTGAATCAGAGGCAGGTTAAGAAACTTGCAAAGATCGCACAGCAAGCATATCATAGAGTATGTGTGCAGTCAGGAGCCAAAGCCCATGCTCTTACCACCACACCACACAATGAGGGAAGGAGATTCTGAAGAGGTCATGGTGAGGTACTCATCGGCAAGCTTATCCTCAAGTGGTAAGTGGAGTACAAGAGGTGTGACTATGAAAGGAAGCAGAACTGGGGCTTCAGGTTCAATTCTAGATGCCTCAACTTTGATACTTTACTTAAAATCAATTCATTTGTTTATCAAATATTTAACTTCCCTCTAAGTGTCAGACATTGCGCTAGTCTGCGGCTTCACCAAGAACAAAACTGAGGAATTTCTGCCCTCATGACATATTTGAGAGAGATACATCAATCCCTTAGCCTTTCATTCATTTCCAAATCTGTAATTTTCTAATGTATTGAAATCAACTTAGCAACAAAAGTAACCATCATTACAAACATTCAAGTTTTATTTTTGGCAAAAAGAGACTTCAAAAATTGAGTATGATAGTCTTGAAGGCCCGAGGACAGATGACATTACCAAGCAGTAAGGCTGGAACAACTACACAGAACACACGCTAGATAATACGCACAGATACTGTTGTGGTGTCAATTTATACTAGATTTATTTACCAAGAAAAAAAATTTGTCCTATAGAATGAGAAATGCTAGAGAATGGAAGAAAATGACATTAAAATATAGGCCGGGTGCGGTGGCTCACGCCTGTAATCCCAGCACTGTGGGACGCTATGCAAGTGAATCCCTTAGTTCAGGAGTTTGAGACCAGTTTGGTCAACATGGCTAGACCCTGTCTCTACTAAAGATACAAAAACTAGCCAGGCATGGTGGTGCACGTCTGTGGTTACAGCTACTCAGGAGGCTGAGGCAGGAGACTCTCTTGAGCCTAGAAGGCAGAGGTTGCAGTGAGCCAAGATCATGTCATTGCACTCTAGCCTGAGCGACAGAGTGAGACTGTCTCCCCTCGCCAAAAAAAAACACACAAAAAAAAACACTGAAGAGACCAATCAACCAAATATACTATATAGGATTCTGAGTTACACAGACCATAAAATAAATAATATGTGAGCCGGGAGCGGTGGCTCATGCCTGTAATCCCAGCAGTTTGGGAGGCTGAGGTGGGTGAATCACGAGGTCAGGAGATCGAGATCATCCTGACTAACATGGGGAAACCCTGTCTCTACCAAAAATATAAAAAATTAGCCGGGGGTGGTGGCG